>VXAC01006022.1:555609-596982 GCA_013399225.1 Rhipidura dahli
AAGTTGAAGGAACCGCGAGAGGGTTTTATGGAAAAAAAGAGACTTTACATTACTGCAGATGGTTTTTGCTGCAGGAGGTGGCAGTTTGGAGAACCACGTAAAGCAGGAAGAAACCCTTTTCTTTTCCTTTCTTGAGAACTGCACATGGATTGAGGGAGAGGAGAAGGAGGGGGAGGGAGAAGAGGAGAAGTTCTGGCTGTGTGTGTTCTGATTGTTTTTTTCTTTTCTTTTCTCTTAGGTCTGTTAATAAACTTTATCATAGCATATAAGTTGTGTGCCTGCTTTGCTGTCTCCTAATGGTTTATCTCACAGAAAAGTAATCAGGGAACAGTGCATAAATTAACCATAAAACCACTACACTAAAATTTGGTGTTTCTGCCTGGTTATGCAAACCAAACCCACTACACTACCATAAGATGCCCCTACAGAAGCTGATTAATTATGGGCTAGGTGAGCAGACTGAGAGAGGAAAACTGCCTAAACTGCCAGCCCCAGAGGGTGGTGATCCATGGCATGAAGTCCAGTTGAAGGCTGGTAGCTAGTGGGGTACCCCAGGGGCCATGATTGGTTCTGATCCTGTTTGATATCTTCATTAATTACTTGGATGATGTGGCAGAGTGTACCCCCAATAAATTTTCAGATAAGACAAAACTGAGAGAAATGGCTGATGAATGAGAAGAACATGCTGTCATCCAGAGGGATCTCAACAGGCTGAAGAAACAGGAATCTCTTAATTATGAAGGGTCTAGAGCATCTCTCCTAAAAGGCAAGGCTGAAGGAGCTGGGAATTGTCGGCTTGGAGAACGCTCAGAGAGTTTTAACAATATATACATAAATACCTGAAGGTAAGGTACAAAGAGGATGGAGCCAAGGCTTTTCAGTGGTTCCCAGTGACAGGACCAGGGGCAAAAGGCCCACACTGAAACACAAGAGGTTTCCCCTGAATATCAGAAAACACGTTTTTCACTGTGAGGGTGACCAAGTGCCAACACAAGTTGCCCAAGAGAGGTTGTGAAGTTGCTATTAAGATCTAAACCAGTGACACATGTTAGTTCATCTGTGGTAACAATCACAAGGTAAAATCCCAGGCCACATCTCCATGAAATTGAAAATCCAGTTTTAGGGTTCCTCATACTTGTCACACGGTTCAAAACACTGATTTGATATCAATTCAAAGTGCCAGATCAACTCTGTTAAAAAATAACGACCACTCAACTTCATGCTGATTCATTTACCATGTGCTGCCCTTCCTGTGGTACGCCACAGATTTCTTGCCCTGCCCTAATCTCTGTCCTTTATATCCAAAGGTCACTGTCCCTAGATGTCCCTACATCAGATCATGGCTGCCGAGATGTGATTATTCTCATTTTATGCAGCGTCATAATGTGTAAAAGTGCAAACTCTCTCTAATATGTGGTAAAATGACTTCAGACTTTAAAGGAAAGAAAATTCCTTTCCTTTTACTATGGACAGTGGTTGCAAATACCTTATACCTAAGGAATCCAACTTTTTAGGCATATAGGAATGGATAATTTGTATAAAAACATATTAGATAAACATACTTGATTCCAGAAAAAGGGGCAGATATTGATGAAAGTCGCTTGTTATTTGTTTTCCACTAAGTAAACATTTGGCAGGTAAACAGGTTTGGGGTCATTCCTCAGGATTAGAATGATCATATTTTGGAAATCCTGGACAAGCAGAACAAAAATCTTTACAAATAGCAGTTGTAGGTGGGAAATCTGGATGACATCAAATGCAACATGGCAGGAAAGTGATGAATAAAACTAAACACAGACTGTCCCTGTATGTGGAAGTCAGAACACCAGCTGCGTTTAGTTCTGCTGTGAGGACCTCAAATACTATGTAAGAAGAAACCTTGCAGTGAAGTACAAATATAAGAAAGATGCAGTCAAGCCTATTTGCTTCAGTACATTTCAAATGGATTTTGGAACCACTCCCAGGAAATCTTTGTGAAGGTGTTAGCTGCACTTCGTATTATAATGTATAACATATAATAAACACAGTACTTAAATATAATGTCTTAGATACCTTAAATCAGTCCCAAAACCAGGCGATATTCTAGCTTATTCTTTTCATGCTCTGGTTCCTCATCTCTAGATGGAAATAAAACCAGTTTATTTCACAGCAGTCTGACAAAGATATGCACTAATTAGTTTTTAAGCTCTCTAATACCACCACAAGCACCACAGCAAAGTCTGTGAGGAAGTTAATAATTCTAATTTTAGAAGGGAATGCAGTAAATAAGGCATCCAGCCATCCAGCCACACACTGAACAAGGAGAATGCAGCTGAACATTGTTTAGTATGTTATGTGAGTGCAACTGAATAAGACGAGGATCCTCTTAAAAGAGTACATGAACATATAATCAAAAATCAAATTATCCTGTATAAGATAAGTAAGTAATTCAGCCTTATATCCTGGCATTAGTATGTCACTTGTCAGTCTCACTCATCTACCTCTTTTAACATAGGTTTTGGTTTTAACCACTGATGCCACCACTCTTCTCCAGAAAGTTCTTATTCCAAGAGACTCCACCACAGTTCAAGAACTGGCAACAAAAGGTAGAATGACTGGTTGAGCCTTACCTTGCACACTGCCAGAGCTCCAAAAAGCTTAACAGAGTTATCACAGATATTTCTAGGAGTAGTAGAAAGGACTGGGCCAAGTTGTTTAACCCCATGTTTTATCCCTCTGTCATACCCTCTTTATGTAACTCGGAAAACATTGAGGAGATTGCATGAAAGGTTTCAGACCTTCAACTGAAGAAATCAGGCAGGTGAAAGAGAAGGCTGGGACTGGCTTGGGGAGCATCCATTCACCTACCACATGGTCAGTAATGAAAACCTCCTGACACTCCTCCCCACATATTTTGGGAGAGGATGGCATCTGCTTTATTGGGTCAGGTTTCACTCAGTACATATTGGGAGGATTTAATTTCTACCTGTAACAAGAGGAAAAGTCAAGGGATAATAATTTGCAGTTATTTATCATACATGACCAACAGAAGTTGCAGCAGGCTCCCAACTCCTCGCCCTATGTCCCACCTTCCCCTCCTTGCGCCACTCTGACTCCCCACAGATGGGAATCTCCCAGTTACACCACAGCACGTCTTACTCTTCAATAAGAAGCAGCCTTTGACCTCCTTAATTTATAACATGGAGAGCTCTGTTGTGAAGGGTACTTACTAGGCTTCTTCCTATGTGATGATTTTCCATGTTGAAATAAAATAGTGTACCATCAATTCAGAGAATCACAGAATCACAGAACCACAGAATCATGGAATCGCAGAGTCAGAATGGTTGGGGTTGGAAAGGACCTTTGATGCTCATCTAGTTCAATTCCCTGCTAAAGCAGGCTTACCTAGAGCAGGTTTCACAAGATCATGTCCTGGTGGGTTTTGAATATCTCCAGAGAAGAACTCCACAGTCGTTCTGGGCAGCCTGTTCCACTGCTCTGTCCCCCTTGCACTCTGTTGGAAGCTGCCTCATATCTTGCAAATCCAAGTAAAGAGCAACCACATGGAATAGGCTTGGAATGATAAGCAAAGTAAGGAAGACTGGATGTTGCTTCAGAAGAATAGGACTGTTGGACTGATAGGTATTTGAAAGCGTTCACCAGCCTTTAAAAAATGTTCATCAGAACACACATTGCTACCTTATTCTGCATCTAAAACTATTGTGCTGTTCTATACCTGCTGTCCCTGCTAAACACCATCATTACAATACATGTCTCTGCAGAAGGTTTTATTTCAGTGTGAGATTTTCTAGACCATAAATTATATAACTTAACCCACAACTTTTAAAAGATCAGAATGGCCACATATGTTCTCTTCCAAGGACTTGATTCAACAAAGAGCTTTAAACACCTTACTAGCCTCATCATCCAAACTCCAACCTAAGGTCAGAACATTTACCAGCACTGTGAAAAATGCTGTCTCTGACAGTCATGAAAATAAAATGAAAAATAGAAATATACCATTGATAGTAATACTAAGATTAAAAGTCCATTGCAGAGAGGCATCAGCCTGTCTCATCCTAGAGGGTGACACCCCTCTACCTGAGGGGTCTTTGTTGCTCTCTGCCCTTGGGTCAAGTAATGGTATATTCAAAAAATCACTGCAGATGCCTTACTATCCCCTTCATCACTCCCACTGTAGTCATCAAGCACCCTGCCCTTCTATCAGGTTCAGTGTGAGTTAGACAGTGTATCTTTATATATTAGGGCTAATAACAGTGTCTCTGCTCATTTTAAAAGAACTTCGAAGCAAATATTAATATTTTCCTACACTTCAATTATTCAATGGTCTGTTTGGTAAGACAAAAAACAGTAGAAGTCTGACTAATAATGGTACAATATTGAAAAGAGAGGGGAAAAAGAAGCAAAATCAAAAGTGAAAATTTTCAAAGCCCCTCCAGTTTTAGATATTGCTATTTGTTCTCTGGAGTATTACATGTCTTCTAGAAAATACTCTATTTATTTTCCATATCACTACAGGTGAAATATGGAGATAGAGGTGAAAAAGAAAAGCTTGTAAAGATTTTTTTTTTCCAGCATTAAAATATATAACAAATTTGAGGTACAGAAACAGAGAAATTAGTCACAAATTCTGCCCCAAAAATCTTCAACACCTGCCAGTCACCTGAGAAGCATGGTGTGATCAGGTTTTCTGTCTTGTACATGACAGAGCTTTTATTGTTTCTTTGATCTGCTCCAGTCTGCATGGAACAGTGCAATTAAGATACTGCCTTTAGTGAACAGCTCTCCAAGCACGGTTCACCCTGGAAAAGTCTTCTGAGAGGCAGGAAGAAACAGTAGACTGTTGTAAATTTTAGCTATTGTTCTTTTTTTCATAAGTAAAGCATTGTCACTAGTTAGCTGGCTGAATGGGCTAAGTGCCTGCCAGAGGAGACACATGTCATTTATTATACAACATGGGGACTACCATCTTTTGCCACTGAACACACTTAAAATACCATGTATTATATAAATATCCACATGATAAATAAAAACATTAAATTTATCTATTCTTTCACCAATTCCAGCTGGTGGCCATGGCCATGTACTCTGACATGGGGAGCCAAAATTCATTTCTACTGATCACCCTGGGGAAAAAAAAAAAAAAAAAGAGGATAGTATTTTTAATGAGTCTAGGTCACCTAGGTTATAGTACATCCATAACCTACTCCAGAGCACGCACCAAATGCTCTTTACACCATCACCATACATTTCATGTATGAAATGCATTTGCATACTCATGCACACTCTTATGATGCAAAGAGTGATCAAATACAGATTCAGTCAAACACACAACTCAGTAACTTTATAAAATATATAATTGATTTACCTCATTAATAAGCAATATTAAATGTTAAATTATATATTTTCCATATGGTCTTCAACAAACTCCCTTACAAGTTGTGCTGCTGATGTAACATCATCTACTTTATCTCTTACCATTTAGAGTTATAGTTGTGGGCACTGCTGATAAAGAGTTGTATGAAGAATGCACAGTGAATAATCTGTGGTAATGATTGTTGTTTGACTTAAAACAAAAAGTAGCAGCCTTTTAAGGTCAACATCAGTTTCATGTTTGGATTGTTTCTACTATTTGGAAAGGTTTGACATGTTTTAAATTACTAAGTAATGTGAAAATACATCACCAGCACAAGACTGTTGTCTATGTAAATATTTTATGAGTAGAGTCACCCGTCATTGGTTAATAAGGTAGCAAAGATTTAAAGTTATTTATGTTGACTCATATTTTTAAAATGAGGAATTTGAAAACAAGAAAATGTGACAAAGTTGATCAGGATCTAAGATACTGGCTTACAGACAGACTGTTTGCGTCTTACATGACCTGAACAGCTCTTTTAAATTACTTATTGAAAAGAGATGTTACATTGTCCATGTGAAATATATTAAATGCGTAACACAGTGAATCACCTAATGAACCTAAGATAAATAGTTATAACTCCTGGTTTTGTAGAGATGAAAGAAAAAGATCCTGACAGGTTTTGCTTCTGCTGATTCTCCCACGTGTCCATAACACCAAATGCAGTAGGTAGCCCAATCATCACAGAGTGCACATGAATTTTCTCACCATATGATCGGAGAGTGAGTGCAGCTCACAGGTTCAGCCTGCAACAGCCACCCCCTTGGTACTCCCCAGTCTGCCTTCCTTCACAGGCAGCATACAGGCTCCCATGATGGACTGCTCAGTTTGGGCTTATTTATTGTCTGCTCTGGCACAGGTGGTCTTTCTCACTGCTCTTGTCTGATCTTCGTTGCGCAAGACCAAACAAATGCAACTCACACTGTCCCACTGCCACTGGGGGAGAGTCCTGCAGACCATGAAACAGGGAGATGGGGGATCAGTGATGTTGTTCAGAGGCTGAAATATGATGACTTGCCTTCCACAGAGTCCATCAGAGAGGCAGCATGACAGCCTGTGGCTGGCAGGCTTCTGGAAGTCACCTTCCTCTGCATGCCTGCATCAAGCAAGATGAACGCTCTACCACCCTTTCCTCTGGCGCAATGTCTCAGAAGTCTGTCAGTCTTTTGCAAGGGACTTGGGGGTAACAAAACACATACAGACACTGCAGCTGATTTCACAGAGCTGCCCAACAACAAACTCCTGTGTGCCACTTCTGTGCAGGACAGTCTTTCCAGTTGATTGTAAGGTAAACATTTCCATCATGTGATCATAAATTTCATCAGATGCATGAGAGCTTCGACCTTAAGTATCACCTGAACACTCTGGCCAAACAAATGCATGCCTTTTCTTAAATACTAGACCATGTGGCCCAATTAATATGCATTTGAAGCATTGTTAACTCAGCTTGTTCCAGGGAGGTCTTCAGGCAGGATTTTAGTTTTATTTTACAAATTGGTCTCTTGCAGTTTTATTGCATTTCATGATATTTTAGACAAAAAGTCCTGTGTTCAACATACATTGCACATAATAAGGCAGGGTGAGAGCTGTTCAAGAAGAAGCTGCTTCATAGTATTGACTATTTCCGAGTGGTAAGACTACAAAGGCAGATAATATTGATGCTTAGAATAATCTTGCTGTGTGATTTACTGTGATGTAAACCACACGATATCAGAACATCATCCAGACCCAAAGCAGATCTAAATGTTCCTGTTCTTTTACTATTTGGAGCTCATCTCTGAGTGTTCTCATTCCTCTATAGCTGGTACAGAACTGATTTGCATGAACCTCAAGTAATTCATCCAGCTTTTCCTTACAGCCACAAAAGCAACATTTTGTCTGTGTTGGCACTTTCAAGACATCACAGAAATCCAATAGTTAGAACCGTATCCTATGGGGACCCTTCCAGCAAGCTCCACATTGCTAGTCTTAGAAGAACAAGTGCATGTGAAGGATGTTCATGGTGAATTTGAAAGTAGATGGCTGTAAGTTGTGTTTCCTTTCTAGAAAATATATCTAAACAAGAGCCAAACTGCAAGACAACGATTGTTGTGGAAGTATTTATGAGCCTGAAAAAAATGTGCATTTTCCTGAGAGGCCATGGTACACCCTGTGCAATATCCCTGTTGACTTGCTCCTAGGAAGATAAATCAGACAAGAGTGGGATGTCTGGGTGTCCTTGCTGGCATTCTGTGTCTCTGCACAGGCCAGGTCAGAGCTGCCCAAGCAATGAAATGATTTTCATTAAAATTTAGGCAGGCAGTCTAAAATAAAGTTAGGCATTCTCACACCCTTACATGTGATTATCGCAGCTGCACAAGATTGCAGGAGTAAACCCCCTTCAGACATTGAAGATGAAGGTTGAAGATGAAAACAAAAGGATCCAAACAAAAGCCCCAAACCTTATGTTCACAGATTAGTGCTGTTAAACCTCACATGGGAATGATGTGTTTCTGAGCTGCTAAAAAAGTCCCCAGGAAGTTAAGTTTATGATGTGTGAAATAGTGTTCATGGACAACACTCCCTTCCCCCAACTCCTCAAAATAACCCCCACGCTCCCCATGTAATCCAAATTCATCTTCCTCTCTGAGGCCACAGCCCAGCAAAGCCTCATCCCTCCCACCCTTCATCCCCCTGCTTCAATTTACACAATAAATTATATGCAACGCATGATATTTGGAAGCCACATCCTGCTGTAGGCAGGGCTGGCTGTACTTCTTAACACAATATTTGGGGATGACTGTGCTTCCAGAAAGTGGAGTCGATGTGCTGGACGTGGCTTAATTGGTGCCAGCTTTGTCCTATTAACAAGTGTCGTCTTTCTTCACTACATGCACAAACGGTGATGTTCTGCAGGTTATAGCACCCTCATGCACTAAAGCCTTTTGTGTATATTGCTGCCTGATTAGGCAGGAAATAGTGCATGCTACCAGGGGATAATTCAAATGAGCAAAGTTGCTTGCATGCATATGCAAAACTGGGGCTTCCAGATGTGAAATACATCTTTTTCTAATCCCTTAGCTATTCTCTGTGTGTATGTCTATATATACATTGCATGCTTACTACTTTTTATTACTTTTAAAACTTAAAAATAAAATTGGTTTGAATTTATTTTGAGGATTGGCACCAATCCAGGACAATTCTTGTTTTAACTGAAACAGTTTGCCCACTCCTAATTTTAACACAAGTGGTTTATTCTATTAACATGGATGCAACTGGGAAGCACACTCTCCCTTCCTACCAGGAAGGGTTGGAAGCCTAGCACAAAGACTCAGAAACAGCTACGCCACAGATTTGTGGAGATGATCTCTTTGTCTGTGAAAAGGTGTTTTTGAGAGATGTCAAACTTTCATACCTGCCCTCACTATCTATGCAGGAGGGAGGGACCTAAAAACTTCAAACTCACAGATATATGCAAGAAACTGACTGAGACAGAGTCTAATTATCCCAAGCTGTTAATTACCTTTAATTTTAGTGAAAATGCAGAGGACCTGCTTCAATTATGGCAGATGATGAGACCGAGCAATTCACATTCAACTAGGAGTGATGAGGGAAAAAAGCAAGGGGAAATTGCTATGTATAGAGAGTGCAGCCATTGAAAGACCTCTAACCTGTTTATTTTTCCTTAATAAAGTTTTTGCAATCTGTGAAAGAACAACTTGGTTATTCATCACAAGCTTCGGCACATGACCCAGCTTTTTCTACCATTCAAGGAATGTAATTTAAACTAGATTTAGAATCCTCTGCATGGCCAAGAGCGATGTTCGGCTTATGTGGAATTGTTTGGTTCAGTTTAAATAAATAAATAGCATTAAAATCTAATCATGGAAAATGTAACTGTTAAAAATAGACTGAGGTAGCACTAACTCAAAGCGTCAGCAAAGGTATGTGCAGGAGGGACTCCGAGAGCCGATTCGTCAAGTGCAAGAGCAACCAGACAACCAGCGCTGGCGAGATTTCAGGCACGTAAGCATCACCAGCGAGTCTCCCCACCCTGCAGCTGGAGTTCCCAGCAGGAGTTAGACCAGTTTCCTTCTCTTTGCACTTCAGCCACCTGCTTTCCCTCCAATGAGATTCTCCACAGAGATACAAGATTCTCATGGAGCTACCTGTGGTGAGCCTGGCACCCAGCATGAAAACCACTGTGCGCAATATTTCTCCACCTGTGAAGCAGCTGGTTAAAAATGAAGCAATATTTAAAAAGGATTTCATCTTGTAGTTTTGTTTGCAGCTTTTGATGCTGAGTTTTGTTTATCTGTGCTACAGTAAAACCTCAGCAAGCAAAAGATGTCAGGAATCCAGATGGCAAAGACAGTTTCTCTCAATTTGTTTCACCTTGTGCTGTTTTCTACTCGCTTTCAGTCATCAGCCTTAAACACGAAACTGTTATCACTCTTGATTAAGACAAGTAAATTAAACAGAGTATTTCATTAAAAAATAGCAAGACGTTTTACATATTGGGTTCCATGATCAGTTTGGGTTTTGAGTATTTGTGAATTTTTACAAATGGAAAATAATATTCCGTCTGGTGCAACTTATTTTGGATTTTCCAGGTTGCACCATGAGAACAGACAAGAGGCCTGACCATGGTGCATTATGAGGCCTTCAAAGCAGCCTGGAACCCAGTCAGAAGAGCTTAGTCCAGACGGCAGCTACCATAAAGACCTGGTAATACTTTTCTTAATGATTGTGTTCTTTTTTCCACCAAAATTTTCAGTCAGCATTCCACTGAATTCCACTTTCATTTTTGCTCCTGCAAAACTAAATGCCTGTGGAAAACTTTCTGACCAACTGTACTCAAGCATACCAGGTTTTTTTGGTAGTTGAATTTCTGTCTCTATGCTTTGGACAGACAAATGTTGGTGCTGTCACTAGGGATGGCAGACAAGGTGCTCAGCTGCCTACTTCACCTGCACTGCACAGAGAACAGAAAAACTCATGTGTCTGCTCCTAAACCACTGGGTTAGAGTGAGATTTGGTTTAAATTATTAGTGATTAGAACTGGCTTTAGAATGCTGATATGCACATGAAATCTCTGCAGGACCTGACTGATCAGTGGACCACATCTTCCTGCCCTGAGGTCCTGGTGGACAGACCAGGGCAATGACTGCATCTGGTCTCCAAAGGTGAGCCCTCCCCATGTCTTAGATGAGCCTAGTTCTGTATAACACTAGTAATCTCCTTGTCCCCAAACCTTACTATTTATATATATAGGGCAGACAAGGGAAGGGAGTACAACTGACATTTTTCAGAAAGGAAATCTAACAGTAAAGGTCATTCAGTCACAGACTTGAGATTTCCTGAGTCTTCTTCCAGCGATTTGTGGTCACTGCTATTGTCTCAGATAAGTCCCAATTCATATGTTAAATATCATAGGTGACATCAGATCACTACAACAAATTATACAAATTTCATTAAAAACTTTAGGAAGTGTGTATCAATTTTAAGTTTTCCAGGAGTGAATAAAGGAAGTAAAAAAAAAAAATCTATGAGAAATATGTACATTCATGGTGCCTGCAAAAATCTATGTGATACATTCAATTTATTCATTTGTAAATTTACTGAAGAGCCCGAGAACACACGGATGCCAAAACAATCATTTCTGACACTCTAGTTCTAAAAAGCTGCAAAATAAATCCTCCTCCTATGCTCAAAACATCCAACCATCAGCAGATCAACTACTCAGTTTGCATGCTTCTGCAAATGCCCTATTTACATTTGATAGGGAATACCAGAAAAGTTCACAGTTTGAAAAGCTTGTCAGAATATTGCCCAGAGCAATGGAAAATAAGGTAAGATGTGGCAGGGGTCAGGTGGGATCCAAAAGCACAATTAAAACGTAAGAGAAGCAACAGTGTGGAAGAAAATGCTGGGCAGTTCTGCCGTGCACAGCAGCCTGATGCTTGTCCCTGAGATTTCCTGTCCTTGGGCCAGGACCAGCCTGGGACAGTCACTCAGCGCAGCAGGGTGTGACGGCTCCAGAAGCGTGGCAGCCACACTGCTGTGGCACTCAGACCTGCTTAGTAACATCACCTTCTCTGTTGGGCACACTGAGTCAGCCACAGTGTCACTAGGATGTGGAAATAGGGCCCCAAGCCCTAGGGCTGGCTGTGCCTCTGAATAGGTGTACCATGCTCAGACACGTGGAGTATGCCTGACCACTGAGTAGAAGTAAAGAAAAGGAAGCAATGTCAGATAAATAATAAAAAAAAGATTGGGCCAAACAAGGTTTCAACAGGGAATTAGAGTGTGAAAACACAGCTGCACATGTGACTTTGAAAATGAGAAGTCTGAATCTGCAAAAAAAAAAAAAAGAGGATGAGTTTCCTCCTCATACCACTGAAGTGGACAGTGTCCCTCAGTGTGGCTATATACTGCCTGGCAGAATTGTGAAGCAAAGCATATTTGTCTGCTGAGATATGTATTCATCCTATGTTTCAAAAGACTGCAGTCAGGCCAATAGAAACTCCATTCATTCCTGGAGACTCTTAGGCTCTGAGTTTCTCAGCTCCAGCACCTTCCCCACTGTAATCTCGAATTCAAAGTTCCTTTATTGTTGCATATGGGAAGATCACAGAACATCTACTTTAGTGCAACTCTTTCTTTTGAAACATCCGTTTTCCGGCTGTCAACCTTTTTCCTACACCACCTCTCATGTAGCTGTACCTTGTCACTCCCTTTCCTTCCTCCCGCTCCGAGACCTGCAGCTCCACCACTGTAAAAATAGCTACTGTGGAAGGCCAACTTCTCTTGCTACAGATATGAAACAGCTGTGATTGCTTGAAATCTGGAAGGACTACCCAAATCATTCAACTCACTGCTCTTCTCCAGCCCTTTTTCTTGCTTTGCTGCTTTTCCAAAACATTATTTCTTGTTTGAAGAGTGGTGGATGTTATAGTTATTATGGCCATGTTGATGAGGCTGTACTGATGCACCACGGGAGAGAGAAAAGGAAGCTTTAGGAGGTACCTCTCATACTCCTGAGGTCATGTGCTGACTTTTCCTTAAGAAGTCCAGGAGTAGCTAAAAATAAGCTGAATCTAACACACACAGAGAATACATTCAATTAAAACTAGTGGAATAAGCAGTAAAAATAAAAGCAGAGAGACTGAGTCCAAACCATCATTCATCAGTAAAACGCTCATTCTGACATATGGTTATGTTTATGGTTTTGTGTGATATTTAAATTTAACAGGGAAGAACACCAATTTTTTAAAAAGAAACAGTGATCTTAAAATGGAGCAAAAACCAAGACATGTGAGTGCACGTGCCCATTGACTGCATGGGAAGCAGAGTTGCTTCTGCCTGTCCAGTAACCCAACCTGACCACAACTTTTGAAATCTAGTCTCAAAATTATTCTTCATTTGACCATTAATATATACAATGATGTAAATTGGTATCCTTTTGTCCTATGGAATCTTCCATAAGAAAAATTTATTTGGAAAGGTCAAACAAAGCACATTAGGATTTGTGCTGAGATAATACACACTAGGCAGTGTACAAGTCTGAGGCAAATTAAAATTAGTAGTGTTCAGAGATACTCCAAGCATCCTTTATAAAAAAATGCTCAGTTCCTCTGCATTCTTATTCTCACTAGTTTCAATGGACTCTTACTGCTTTTTTTTCTTCTTCCATCATAATGGTGTAGTTTTAAAAAAAACTGTTTACAAAATTATGTTGGGATGAGAATCTCCAGCAAATGTCAAGTTGATTTAAAGAGCAAGAAGATCAAGTTCCTGGACATAGACAAGATTGTAAGCTTGCTGGAAATACTTGAAAAAGAACTATGATATTAAAATTGTACTCAGTTGGACTGTCAATTGCCAATCGCGTACTCTAGAGAAATTGTTCTCCTGAAGTCTCACTAAAGTTTGTAAAAACCTATTTAATGTTATGCTTATTATATCTGCATCCCTTCTGGATTCATCAAATCAAAACTTTTTTAATTAAAAAAAATGGATATATTCTAGTTGCATGAAGATGAAGCTTCCATGCAATGAGATAATCTACCTGTGATCTTCTGCCAGCTTGACTGAGGCAGAGTTCAAGGTAAAATGTGTTTAGAATGTGTTTAGAGATCTGAAGTAGTAGATTACCAGCAAAGAAAACATTCCTGTTTCCTTATCACATGGAGACTGGCTTCCTGCTAGTTGTGGATCCTCCTCCTGTGTGAAGTGTTAAAATATCCTTGTTCAGCATTTTCAGTTTCTTTTAGTAGTGATATGGAGGTTATGTATGGTCTCTGTGGCTGTTCAGATTCCCTCTTGGACTCTCACAGTACTGGAGTTCATGCAGTATCATCGGTGATGACTCCATAGCAAACTAATTACATAGGGTTCTCAAAGTGCTTTGAAGATGAAAGGCACTGTATCAGCGTAACTCCAGGTATTATTATTTATATAGCATACACAACCATTAGTGGAAGAGTAGATCTGAGTCCCTTTGGGACTAGGGTGGGAGGAAGATTTGGACAAACTCCATGTCCTCACACTTTCACTGCACCTGGTTAAGGTAGATAACTAGAATTCTGAGTTCCTCTGCTGTCTTCCTTAATTGTAAAATTCTGTGAAAAAGAAAGTGATCGAAGCAAATGTGGGCTCCTATGAGGTGAGATGCAAAATTACTACCTAAGCTGTCAGCCAAAACCTGTAGTAGTTAGCATTCTTTCTAAATAAATGAAATAGGGGATACACCAGCTTGTTAATTAATAGATATTTAATGGAGCAGGTTATTCTAAGGTATTTGAGTGGTCCCCAGCACATGACACAAATAAAAAATAATCATATGGAAAGCTTTTTTAGTGCAAAACACTAAACACCTGTGGCATAAGCAATATGCAGAAAAGAAGTAGGTGGTGAGAGAAGACCGCTGCATGGGAGGAGTGGAGAAGATGACAGAGATTAAGAGGATGCTACAGCACAGAGTTGAAGCCTCTGTCAGAAGGCAGAAATCCTTTCACACCTTTGCAGCTTGACTTTTCAGGACAAGGAAGGATGATTGACCAGTTTGCCTTGATTCTATAGGAAATCCTACGGGAAACAATCCAGACCCACTTTCTCTACTCACACACCCTTTGCCATTATCAACTACCCCACCATGAGGGATTGAGCACCACAGCCTATCCAAAGTCCACAGAGCTGGAACAACCAAAATGGAGCCAGAAGAAATTCCTCAGAAATTATCCTAGACCTCAGCAAGTTACACAGTCTCATGGATTCATGGCTGGATCCTCCGAAAAAAAAAACACCCAAAAAACAACCTCAGGGACTTGAATAAAAGAAGGAACTAAGTAAAGCTCAGAGAAGGGTTTTCATCTCACATCACTCAACAGAAACTCCTTGTCCTCAACAGAAGTATGCCAGGTCAGGACAGGTAGGATTCTTGCCTGAGTAATACTCCTTTGCCTCCACACACAAACCCCAGGTGGCAATCTCACAGCTGGCTGTGTATTCAGCTTTCAAACAACTATGATGAGTCTCCCAAATATATGGCAGAGTACTCCCAGTGAAACACTTTGAAGTAGATAATTTTGAATATTCCCCTTTGAATAGGGAAATTCACAGTGTAAGCAGAGCCTGTGTTTTGAAGAAGCCTTCCTGTGGAGGGTGTCCTATTATATGTAAATACTACCAAGAATAGCATGCAAATATGGTCATTAAGGAAGGTCTGAACTTTTCCAGAGTGACTTCAATTTTGAGCCAAGGTACTTCAGCCTTCAAAGGCAATAAACTCTGTGACTCAGCAGAAGCTGAGACTGAAAAGGTCTGTTTCAGCAAGGACCGGTGGTTTTAAGATGCTGAAATATCCAGAGGATTTTCTAATACCTTAAACTATTTTCCATGCAGCTCTCCTATTCAGTCAGTTGCAGACATGCAAAAGAGAACCACTGCCTATTCCTTGATTGCAATGTTTCGTTGTCATCTGTGATTGCATTTATATTTGGGGCCACTTCTGTTTTCCACTATGAAACTTTTACTATAGATGGAGAAAGAAGGAGGAGGAGAATGAAAAGACCCCTACCCAAGCAAAGCTCCCAGAGAAACTGCTCAGGTCTTTGGGATATGAAAAACTTTCTAACAAGGATGAGCAGAGGCAAAGTGAAGATTTCACTCCTCAGAGTGCCTAACCCAGAAGAGTTAGATGCATGTTATATAGTACCCCACACTCCCTTATGTAATACTGCATAAATTTGACATGGACATTATGTAAATTTATCTCATTACATTTACAGAATTCATGTCTCTTTGTAAAAAGCACAAACCTTTAGACTACTTTTCATAAATTTGCCTCTAGACCAAGTTACAATAAAAAGACAGTGTGAGGAAATAGTATGATTACACATATTTAAGTAGTCACCATCCAAGATTTAGTAGCTTATACTCATCAGTTTTCCCCCTGCAGTTATATAAATGAAAATTATATGTCATAATATATCTTTCTGGGTCCAATCTGTTTATGTTTGATGTTGAAAAGAATTTTAGCATTGATTTAAATGACTGAAATCCTGGAACTCATATGAGCATTTTCTGTCAGTTCTAATGGGAAGCATGTAACTGTGGTCTAGGCTTGTTTCAAGGAGCAATTTAAATGTCTGAACATTTTCCCTTTTATACTGGTCTAAGCTCACGTCTCATTTTGTTACGCAGATTTCCTCAACACAGGAGCAGAGACCTTTTTAAGTGATGGGAGAGGCCGCAATCCCCGGAAAGCCATTACTTTTCACCAGTGACTCCTCTGATGGTGTATTACTAACCCAGTACAGGCTGTCCCAGATTCTCTGCCCCCAGCTCCCAGCACTCAGCTTCTCCAGCACTTGAAAGGAGTTAACTCAAAACTATCGCCATAAAAACGTGTCTGTCTTTGTCCAAGGTGCTTTTGTATTGAGAATGCCAGCAAGCTCGGAAGCCAGATGAAGCATTTTGGCTACCAGGCAGAAAGACTGAGGGCAGCCATTTTAGAGGAGGCTGGTTTTACCAGATTACTGACCAGCTGGATCTATTTAAGCTGTTTATATTTGTAGTATCCATTGATAATGCTTAACGTGTTTACACCCACATCATCTGTATTGCTTCATAGGGTCTTTGGTAGTTCTGCAGGTTAGGAAGCATTCAAGACAAGTTTAAGACAAGCATTCTTTTTTTGTGTGTATGTGTGTCTATCAAAATACCTATTAAATAGGAACAGGAACCAATAAGCTCTTCCTGTTTCAATCTACAGATGTGCTAGCATCATGTAATTTACAGCTGACACACTTTCCAGGCCTGACAGGGTCTGGGTGTGAATATGTCCTTGGGCACAGTCAAAAACACATGACTTAAGTCAGGGAAAGGCAGTCATCTCTTTTCAGAGCTGATTCTACAGCCCCATGTTTCTGGAGTCATTATGTTAGAATAAGCTAAAATAAAATGGAGGACACTCAAATAGTTTCATGCAACTGAGGCAGATAATACATCTGGGTAGTGATTTCTCAGACATGGCTTATGTTTCTGACCTTATTGTCTATGTTGACAGTAGAAATTAAAGTAATGTAAGGAGTACTCTGCATCATCAAAGGGCTGGATTTTTGCCAGAGAAATCCTCAAGGGCCATGCACCCCACCTCTGTCATCTGAATCCTCTGGCAGATCTAATTGCAAATGGCTGGAGTGAACAGCATAAGAAGACAAGACATCTTCAAGGAGATTATGGTAAATCTGACTATTTGAATAATACAGTGCATTAAAAATGTATGTCAAGCTCAGAAGATGGCTCAGTCCTTCTAGGTTTGGATTAGGAGTAAATAGAAAGAAAAAGTTCTATAGGAGGAAGATAAATCCTATTTTCTGCCCTATTTTGTTTAAATTCTTGAAAAGAGAGAAGTGATAATCACTAAGGAATTACAAGAAGAATTAAAAGTAGTTCTGTCTCAGCAGAATAAAAACAGCTACCACCAAAACTAGAGGAGGTTTTGGTCTGACTTACTCAGAACTCTGAAATAACCAGTCAAGGTAACTTCAGAACTTCTACATCTGACTTGAAAAATTCTACTCCCTACATCACTATTTTTTTTTTTTTTTTAATCAATAACAAGCTGTAGAGAAAATCTGAGGGAAAGGCAGCATGGTGATAGTGCACAGCTGAGCCAGTGTGCTACTGCTGAGCAGCACTGGAGTGTGGCAGACAGAAGTGGGAAATGTGGTTCTGGACCAGTGACACAAGTGCGTTGTTTAAAAATTATGGATTTCAGTGGGTGCGACAGGTACACTCACATAACTTGTTCCGGTTCTCAAACTATTGCTGTAGTTTCCACTTTAAATATGGAAATTGAATTTCTAAATTAGGAAATAACTTCAGTGTGTGCTCACTGCATTTAAAACATCTCAAAATTACATGATATGCATATAGATTTTAGGCTGTCTGTAACTTTTCCTTCTAACTTTACTCTTCAAAAACATTCAAATTACTGGGACAGGGTGGAGGCCTTAAGATGATTTGCCTTTTTTGCAAAATACTGCTACACAAAACATCAACACAATTTTTAAATAATTAACAGGATGTGAATTTGGGGTTTGTATTTTTAATTACCTACAGATATGTGTATTTTTGAATCTTTTTCAGTTTGAAATCAGTATCTAACATATCCTTCTACAAAGGCTGAGAAGTGTGGGCTAGCATTATATGACAGCTTATTTTGTGTCATCTGAAAACAAAGCAAATGCTGCTGCAGGGATGCACTTGGAGAAAGCGCATAGAGAACCAGGTGAATGACACACAAAATTGTGGTAACTTTGAAGTGTGTAATAAATGCAGTCCCCAGGAATAAATTTAGGTGGGAGAAATGGCCTCTGGAATGTCTTTACCCTACCCATGCACACATGTGAATTACTGCCAAAAAAACCATTCAGAAAGCCTTGCCACTGAAACACTAAACTATTTCAGTTGTCCAAGATGCCCCATGGGACATACCTGACAACCAGCCTGTATAGGAGACACTACATTTTATCTCAGGGTGAGCCTTTCTCTGAATGCTTCAATGTCCACCTTTCCAAGGGCATGATCCTCACAAAATGCTTGGAATGCCCTGCTGTTTGTACAGACAGACTAGGACAAGCCAGCTCAAATATGACTCACTGTTATTATTTAAGGAATACTTCAAGGAGTCATTCCTTGTGCTGGTACTTGTGTGGTACTTGTGTACTATATCTCAGAGCTGTAAATCCACTTCCACACTCTGCTTTTTCCCCATCTTTACTAATAAGAAGGGAAAGAGCTTGGACTCAAAATAACAAGCAAATTTGAAAGTAGAAACTTTTATGATAATTTCATGACCATAATATATTGATTTTTCAAATAAAAAAAGGAGTTGAACCACCTTACAGTTAGAGTCCAAAGTTGAAAAGTCAAGCACTGTATGACTTTATTAGGGATGGGGACCTAAAAGGTGAAGGAGAAAAGGCAATATGCAAAGTGACAGTCTTATCAAAATCAGTACCTTTCTCCAACTGAGTTTGAAGAAATGAGGTTTTAACTCCAGAAACTGCAACTATCACTTGAGCAATCTGATTATATGCAGAAATACAAACTAGACGCAATGATTTCATAATGCTAAATCTAAGCCACAAATAAAAATTGCTTGAAAAATTATGTGACAGTATTTTAGTACTGTCATTTTTATAATAGTTTGCAAATAAACAAACATTTTCTGAGACTCATGGCAAGATTTTTTCATGTTGAACATTACTTTGTTTCAGGAGTGGCAGAGACAATGCTTGTTTTTCCAGTTGTTGTGAGGGTGTCTGAATGCGGCCTGGTGGAATTTCAGTTCAGAGTAAATCCAGATGGATTAAATAAAGGATGCTTCTGAAATGCAGAGTGATTGGGGAAAAATGAACAAGGGAGGAATGAGTTTGGATTATCAGACTGAAACTAAAGGTATATACGAACACATGAAACAGTAAAAGACAATTAGAAAATGTATTTATACTAAATTAAAACTTTATTGACTAATGTTCTCCAGACAACATGATCCGACAAACTATGGTTGCATACATGCAATGAAGTTGAAGACAACAGTAGTTTAACATGGAATGTCAAACAAATTAATATAATGTAATAAATGAAACAATTTATCTGTGTTGCTGCAAAATGAAACCAAGCTATGTAATTCCTTGGTCAATCTGTGTTCAGCTAAGAGGCTATGCATTTGAAGAAACTGGTAGATTTCTTTAGCATATATTTCAAATAAATTAGCTAGAATTGTACTCTTTAAAAATCCTTTCAACTTCACTTGCATTTCAAACATAATCTAACTGTAAACACTAAAGTTGCTAGAGCCATCTAGAAAGACCTAACTGTCAAACTCAGTGGGCATTGCAGTTCAGTAAATATGAATATTTAGAACAAGAAAAATACCAGTTACTGCAAAAGCCATGTAGGCATATTTTATTATTAATCCAGCACAAAGCACTTCTTCTAAGTTTCTCACATAAAAGACTAAAGCTTGCTTACAGTACTACATCGTCTATCATTCAAGCATCATTATTACCTATCAGGGAGATTGGCTAGATGACCTAATGGGTCTTTTCCACCCCTAACTTCTACAAAAGAAAATCATTCATGCCAGCAAGAACATGGTTCGCTACATCTTGGGCTTGATCCTGCAGACTTTGTTGAGGCAAAACTCCCAACAACTTTAAAGAGAGATTTTCCAGAGCAAGACATCCAGGATTAGGCCCTTTAGGTTTTTTTTTTTTTTATTTTATTTTTAAAAGAGCATCCATTTAGGATACATGGAAAATATTTTATAGAATTAAAAAAATATAATGACATGTGCTTCACTTACATTGAAGGAATCAGAGAATGTAAACACCATAGTGGCCCACATATTCACAACATCCATGAGAAAGTGTCAACTGCAAGTAACCTGTGTGCGTTTATTTCTCAGCCTATGCTTCTGAGGGTGTTTTGTGTATACCTTTACCTCCACATCCACACACATAAGTACACTTTTAGTACACATAACAGTGTGATAAAATTCACTAAAGGCAGTTGCTTGCTTGTCTTGATGCTTAAATCTGCAAGTGGCAGCAAACTGTGTTTTATATAATACTAAAGAGACTCTACATGAGTAGCAGGACACAAGTATTGCTGTGGGCAAGACTTGTGTCATTGCGGGTTCCACGCGTGTGGAGCTGTCCCATTTACGCACATCACAAAGTACACCTGCGGGAAGGGCTGGAAGAGCAGGTGACCAAAGTATTTCTTGGTGGGCCATGCCTGAAATTTGAATTGAACGACTCAAAGACTATAAGTTGTCCTCACAGGAGCCTTCTGACAACCTGGAGGACCACGTAGGAAAGTTTACCTTCAAAGTGCACTTTCTAAGAATGGAATGTTCTTGACAGGGAAATGATCAGAGGCAATCCTGGACTTTTTTGCATGTTGAATAGGAAAAATGTTTTCATCTTCAGGTAGCACTTCACCCTGACAAATGTGAGTTCAGTTATTATTGGGTTTTAGTATTACAGAAGATTCTTTAGAAACAAACATGATAGTACACACATACACATCCACTCAGATATTTACAGCCTTTCTAGAAAAAGACAGCCCTTTACCTTAGTACTACCTATCTTTTTTCCTTTTTTTTTAGTATTTAAATTCTTTAAACCAGCTACATTAAATATCAATGTGTACTGTACCACCCCACACCAACCCCACACCCCCCAAAGAACCAGCAAGTATTTTAAAAGTTTGTTTGCTTGTTTGTTTTACTTTTTTTTTTTTATGACTGTTAAAATCTCCTGCTTGAGACTGTTAAGTACCACCTCCACTGGAACAAGATCAGCACTGACGGCATCTTCCAATGCACGTCGTTTCATAGTTGAGCAAGTACTGGAGCAAGAGGCTTAGATCTCCAGGTCATCAGGTCGAGGCCTGCTGCTGGCTCGGCTGCTGGCTCTGCTGGGAGGCCTCTGGTCCACAATGGTGAGGGGCTGCAGCTCATGCCCTGATGCCAGTTTTTTCGTGTTCTGGTGCTCATCAGAGAAGTCGAAGGGCTGGGCGTGCGAGTTGGAGATGGTGCTGCCAGCCTGCCCCATTCTGTTCTGCTCCGCGCTGTAGTTGGCCCAGTTTTGCTCACTGGCTTGCTTATTGTAGTTACGACAGGAGGAATTGTTCCTGTCTCCAGTAACGAGCTTGTACCCTGGGGGAGACATGGGAGACAAGGGGGCGGTCGGTGACGAGCAGCCATTGTAATAAGCATATTTGGGGGAGCCACAGTCCTTGGAAGGGCTCATGGCACCGCTGTGGGAGTAGGGGTCGGTTTTCCCTTTCACACGATCCTTGACGCCCTTGAAAAACACGTAAAACAGCTCAATGATGTTCAAGGCAAGAGACACCAAGGACACCACCAGCATGAAGAGGATGAAGATGGTTTTCTCAGTTGGACGGGAGAGGAAGCAGTCCACTCTGTGTGGGCATGGGTCTCGCTCACAGGTGTAAATGGCATTCAGGCTAAACCCATAAATGTACCACTGTATCAGCAGGAAAGCCACCTCAAAGACAGATTTAAACAGGATGCTGATGATATAAGTACGGAGCAGTCCCCCACGCATCTTCACTTTGCCATGCTCTTCGATCCCATACTTGAATTTCTTAATTTCTATTTGCTTGAGATGCATATCCACATTCACACCATCATTTGCGACTACCTTAAGCTCTTCTTCTCTTTTGTTCAGCTTCTCTTCTTTCCTCATTACATAGAACACATGCGCCAGGTACAAAAGGGTGGGTACAGACACAAATATGATCTGCAGAACCCAAAAGCGTACATGGGAGATGGGAAAGGACTTGTCATAGCAGACGTTCTCACAACCAGGCTGTTGAGTGTTACACCGGAATGCAGACTGTTCATCTCCCCAAGCAGATTCTACTGCTGTTCCCAATAGCAAGATTCGGAAAATGAAGAGGACAGACAGCCACACTTTCCCTCCTGCAGTAGAATAGGCTTGAACCTTGTCAAGAAGTTTTCCCAAGGCACTCCAATCACCCATCTTCACAGGATGCTGACTAAACAAGGACATAAAGGAAAAAAACAGGAAGGGTTAAGGCAGAGTTTTAATACCTTTGATACACTAAGTCACAGATCATTGCTAATACAGCAGTGGTGTCAGCTTTGTGATTATTAATGCATTTTACATGATCTGAAGAGAAACTGGAGTTTTAGTCAGTCTGCAGGTGAAGTGGGAAGTTAGGGAAACTGAAAAGAGAAAGTAACATATAGTGTCTCAGAGCACAATAGAAAAACTTCTTAATTTCACTCCAGTTTTCAAGAAGACCATGACAACCCTCAGTGACCACTGTGGTTGGCTCAGCTTCCTTGGTGGCAGCCTCAGTTCAATGACCTACACCTGCCTCAAGTGGAAAACAGCTGTGACACACAGCTGAAGCAGGGTGTGGAACGAAGTAGTAGCACTGCCTAAATATGCTAGGACTATATGAAAGATTTCTCAGTTTCAGTGTGGATTTCATCATTCAATGTAATTTTTATGTTCACTCTTTCAGATACTAAAAAAGCAATCCAGAGTATAACCTAAATACAATAGGTTACCTGAAGTTATTATCAGGGTCACACACACAAAATTCTACCTTTGCAAAATTCATGCAGTTTTTCCTACACAGAAATATTAAACTGAGCTCTTGCCTATCACTTCATAGAGTGTAATACATTTAAGAGTATAGTTCCTAACGATGCCAAGTTTATCCTCTACTCAACTTCAGAAAAAATGCATGCTGTCTAAATTAAGCTTATACTTAGTATTTGTGTCACAAAGACCAAAGTAAGCATTCTTTACCTATAATTTTTTGAAGGAACCGAAAATAGTAAATACATGAAACACTGCTTAGATCATGTTACCATATTGGAGGAACTGGTTTCCTGTTTATCTGTGATTTGCTTAATTCATTGGAGTTTCAGGTTTGTATTTGCATCTTTTTGTATTTAAATTCCTTCTTTGTTTTGAAAGGAAAAGATTTAGCAAGAAAAAAAAGGTAAATAAGCTCTTTCTGTTTGTAAGGCGACTTCTGGCTTGCAGTTTGCATTCCAAGTGTTGAACACTGCAAGTTTAAACTGTCTTTCCTGACTTGAGTTTTAAAGTGTGCGTTTCTAGGACACAGGCAGCTTCTTAGGATATCTGGAAATACACAGGATGACATAAAAGAAACGAAATGGTTTGCTTGATGTTCTAGATTCCTAGGAAAAATAAGTTTCACTATAGATTTTTATCGACTGGAGAATGGCAATCTTATAAAAACTTACATTTTAACTTGTCCCACATGAAAAAGCATGTGAAATCAGGAACTTAAAAGGAAAAACAATAATGATGTTTCCTTTTTAATGTGAACGCTGCTGGGCATAGATATTTGTTCCATGGATGCTGAGTAATCCCTTCCTGGTATTAACAGTTTTGATAATGTCCAAATGATTTCCTCACCACTGCATCATGGCTATATTCCCTAGTGAAGGTCATTTATAGAAAAAAGCACTTTTCGGATAACTCATAAAACAGAAAATTTTAGCACCAAGAAGACTTTCTTTCAAGAAGTGGTGAGTCACTGGAAACAGAAGATAATAAATCTGGCAAACTCAAACATAACAATAGATGCCAAATAAAAGCACACCATTCCTGCCACCAAGTCTGAGAGAGTAATGGGAGACGGTGTTTAAAGTACTCGCTCTGATAGCTCTGAGATGCCAATTATCTTTGAACCCCTGAAAAATATCCCAGGGCCATTTCCTCCATCTGCCTAAACAGCTGGCTCTGAAGTTCACCCACTGCAGCCTGTTGACCCTTCCTCATGTAATTAGCTCTTCTCATGAATGAAGTCCCATCAAAGGATCAAGCCTGCTTCAAACTTTTGAAACTGGAAGTCTCTTCCAGGAGGAGCACACAGAGCATATTTGTCTCTAACACATCCTCTCAGCCATCCTCAGCTTTCATCCTTCCCAGAAAAAGTGAGTTTGTCTTTTTGGGCTGGGGCAGCAGAGAAGGGAGTCAGGCAGAGAAGCACGGAGGTCCCTGGAAAGGCTGGAATGAAATGTGACCACGTTCCTCCTCAGGCTGGGATTGTTAAAACAGAGAACAGCCTGTAACTATACAACATGTGAAGTTTGTTTTAAAGGAAAGTTATTTGCTCCATGTCCTAGAAATGCAAGTGGACAGAAAGAGCCTTTTTTAAGTAACAGCTTCTTGATTTAATTAGTCAGCTTTCCAGTGACTAGAAACTATTGGGTTAACAGACTTTCCTCAGACTCAACGTACTTTTTTACTGTCTAAATGTTATTTCAGATTTAAAGCCTGATTAAGAAAACAGACGATATGTTATTTCTAGGCAGTTATGTGTTGTTTGTTTTCTAATTATGCTCCTCTCTCGTTCATTAATGCAATATGATTTACTTCAGTTTTGACCCATTTAATCCCACACCTGCAATATTTGGAGAGTTTACTACCTATTTTTTAATTTGCTTCAGCATGCAAAATTGCTAAGTTTCATTTGTGTCCGCTGGCAATATAAACTCCAGGAGGAAACATTCCATGCTTGAATTACTCATACATAGTTCTGAAAAGCAACTTTTTTAAAAAAGAGATCAGTTACATGCTAGCCTTTGCCAGTGATAAAAAACCCCACATCAATTCAAAACATTGTACTGTTAATCAGATAACCTTGTGGTGGCACAAATATATTATTCCTTTTCTTAAGTGGATTCCATTGCTTTATGAAACACAGTACTTTGCTTTGTTGTAGAGAAAATTCATTCATCGGATCTAACTTGTTTACTTTCAGGGCACTGAAAGGACAGTTTTATTAACTGATTACAAATCTGTTTACCAGGTATAAAAAGAGGTTTTGTGTCAAACAGGTACTTAAGTATTCTGGCTTTGTAAGTAGTTTGAAATGGTTGGCAGATAACCTTTAAAAATAGCTCTTTAGCATTCTGGACTTTAGCTTGTTTTAACACTTCCAAATATGTTAAATGAGTCCACTGAATGACACAGGCTGGCCTGTTCGAATGATACAAATTCAGTACTTCAGGAATTTAAGGATATGGCTTATGATGAGTATGTGTGTTTCATGACTTCCTACTGATTAATACTTTACAGGATCATAACCTTCTCTGAAGCAGACTAATGCTGGCCTAGCATTAAAATATACCAGTCTTTAAAAGATGGATTTCTTCCAGGTCCTACTGTGTGTGGGTAAAGACAGGAAAAAAATCCATAGAGCAGCAGGAGATCTCACAGCATTCATCTGCACGGGTTTAGGATGACCACATATATAAGACATTTGATTTGTAAGCCACAATTAAGAAATTCTAGAACTATTTTTTATGGACGGCATTCATCATGTCATCTGGTTCATATTTTCCAAGAAGGATAATGCAAACTCAGTGCTGTGGTAATGTCCCAGGTCTGACTACAGTGTTAGAAGGTCAGATGCTAGTGGATGGAAGAGCAGTAAGGGTTAGAGTGGGTTCTAAAATGGGATGGTGCAGCTGAAGTAATAGGGAAACAAGCCAAAGCTTTGGTTTTCCAACCTTTTCTATCTTTTTATTTGTGCTCACACACACATAGACTACAAAAGAGGAGGCTCTGGGCCCTGATAAATCAGCTTGAGAATTTCCCAAAAGTAATGTGCGTCACAGAGAAAGCAGCTGAGATGTACAACTCATTGGGTTTGGACCTGTTGGAATAGGGAAAGCTAGTTTTCTGAAATCCTACAAAAATAAGCAAATGCCTTGCAGACATTCCCTTGAGAAGGTATAGTTCATATATAGGTATATAGGTTCATTTCACCCTCCAGACAAAGGTTACACACAAAATGGGTCACAGAAACTAGAATTTAAAGTGTCACAAGTGTGTTTTTTCCTTTGTCTGCCAGTACTGCTGGTGGGGTCAGTCACTACCAGATCTACCCCACAGCCTCTGGCTCTCCCATATTGTACCCTCCCCACCTCATTTAATTATAAACAATATTTGCAAAAGCAACTGTAAGCATTTTCTTAGACATTCTCTAGTTGTACAAGTCAGGTTTACCCTCTGCGTTAATGCCCAGATTCATCCCTCTCCTGACTCACTTTGGAATTAAGGGAAGGAACGCTGAATTCCCTGAGGGGGGCTCAGGCCCTCTGATGCTCCTGCTTGAGGATCTTGGAAGTCTAAATACATAAATGGCACAAACAACAGCCCAGGTGCCTTCACATGAGACAAATTCAGTGACTAACATGGGAAGGAGATACCAGAGACTGGGGGAAAGAGAGCAACGTTTCTAATGAAACAGATGCATTGCTCAATGTCCTCCAACCTTCCCCATACCCACAGGAATCCTTGGCCTTGGTTCATTGCAGAGACAAATAAAATTAATCTCTTGGGCTTGCATAACATGAGAGCTGAGATAACTTTAGAGTGTTGAATCTGTCTGCGCTCCTGTGTGTATAAGCATTCAGCTTCATGTGGCAAATGAAATCCCAAATCCATTGTGTTCATCCCTCTCTTCCCTCTCCTGAACCCAGCCTGCTGCTCGCCTTTCTCCCTTTCGAATGCTTGTTAGGTATTGTGGGTCAACGCCAGTGTTTGGCTTTGAAGTCTCTGAAGGAAACACTTCAGTAAACATCCCAAAGACTAGAGGCTTAAATTCTGCCGCGTAGTGTGCTGTCCAGATGTGAAAAATGGCAGGATGAAAGCTTCATGCAAGTCCTCTAACTCGCTCCCTATGCGCAATCACACACACATACGCGCACACAGGGATGTCAGGCAAAAGGTGTCCACATCCCTTTTTTGTCCTCATTATCAGGGGTTTTTTTTTGTCATAAGTATCACGTACAAAAATGAAAAAGAAATCCTCAGAGGAAATATGCTGCTTCATGAGGCTTGCTGGTTATCTCAAGGCAAAATATGAGGACACTCATAAGCACACAATATTCTTGTTCATGTGTTACTCGATAAGATAGACTCTGTGCTTCATCTGTCTTTCAGCTGAAGGCTCTTTTTTCTCCTTCCTCGTGCTGCTTTTTAACTATTGGCGAGCAGCAGGCAACAACTGCTACAAGGAATCACTCCAAGTCTCACAACATGAAAAGGTTTTTAGTTCTCCAAGAGATGCTGCTCAAGTATGTTTTCCTCTGCATTTTGGCAATTAGGTCTTCAAGGTAACAGACACAGAATGTGTCATATAGGGATTATGTACAGTCCTTCCTAGACAACTTTCATTTATATCTACCCAAGGCTTTCACAGACATTGCCAGCGTGGTAAGGCATATCATGATATCCCACATTCCTTTGCTAAAATCCCTCACTGAGGTTGCTAAAACAGAGTAACTATATACAAACCAGGTTAAAAATCCATAACCCATGTCTGGATTTTATCACATCTATTTTAAAAGAAAAGGGGGGAAAAAAGCTTATCAGGAAGACCACGTGAAAGTCACCACTTCAGAAGCTGCAGCATTTAATAAGGCATCTAATTAAGAACCTTGCTCTGCTCAAGCTATCAGGCATCAATCAGGATTTCCATATGAAAGCAAAACGTGCGGGGAAGGAATGGGACTCATTCAGGGCAAGGTCTCCCTGTTAGCAACTTCTGATGCAATTTTGGTAGGGCAGAGTGAAGCGCACCTCGGCTTTCTCTTTAAAGGAGCTGAGTTAGCCCGAGAGCAGCGGAGGGGAGCTATGGCTTGCTGCAGCAACAAGTCTGCAGCTCAAGCCCGGCGCTCACAACTTCGCCGCAGTTCTTCGGCGGAACAAGGTTACAAGTTGTAAAAGTGTAGCACTTCTGGAGATGTATAGAAATACGGCAAAAGGAAGCAAAGAATTCCTCCAAGCGGGAACTTAGCACTTTAAGAGAACCTACGCTGTTTAGAGATGTGAGTTTTTAAACAAGTTCTACCCTCAACGCAATAACATAATTCCTGGGGGAAATGGGGAGGGGGGGGGGGAAGAAAAAAGAAAAGAAGGGTTTTCAGGAAAGAAAAAGGGATAAACAAAATGATGAAAAAGGAAATCTTTCAACTTACCCTTGCTGATCAGCAGTGAAAATGGATCAGAGTACTTCTTTGGAGGGTTAAACTAAAATGGAAGAGCACGTTCAGGCACTCAGACCTGTCTATTTAAACTTTAAAAGTCTACTGCTGTTTTGTATTTTTCATCCTTCCTTCCCCACTAATGAAAGAAAAGTGCTGATACCTCGTAAAAGTTTTTTCTAACTTGGAACACTGGGAGAGCTTATAACAAGTTTTCAAGCCTCTGACTGTGCGAGAGGAGGGGAGAGGGAGGGGAGGCAGCCCGGGAGGAGGGGCCCTGCGGGCGGAGAGCACGGAGCTGGGGGAGGAGGAGGAGGGGGAGGACTGAAGGCACAGCCAGCCGAAAGGCAGAGAGCATGCAAGTCCACTCTTGCTGATGTAACAAAAAAAATACACGGGCAGTCAGCAGCAGCCCTACACCCGCCGGTCACTGGGGCACCTGGGTGGCACGGTGACCGAATCTGGGCTCGCCTGAGACAGAGGAGGCAAGTTGGCTCTCTGGTGTGCACCAGGAGTTGCACTGCAGGGAAAGGGAGAAATGCAGGGAAAGGGATCAATGGGTGACCACCGTGGACCTTCTGGATGCCGGGGCTGCAGTCTCCCAGTCACCGCTCAGGAGAGGAAGCCCTCCCAAGCCCTCTCTACTTTTTTTTTTTATTTTTTGTTGTGAACACAGCCTTGTTTACCGAGGTCAATTTCCTTTACGTGCACACATAAAAGCATACACCAGGAGCAGCATGTTTGTTTCCACTGGAGATACATATCACATACTTTTTTACTATTATTTGTGTGTGCGTTTGTCTGTCCCATGGGAGAAATGAAGAAATGATCTCACATTCCAGGAAACTCTTTCCAGGAAACTTCAGAAAATAAAGCATAGTACAGAGAATCAGGCTTCAACAGTGTGAAGACATGTTCTTGGTAACTTCTGAGCACATTCTACAGAATAAAAGCATGCTTCAAAACTGATCTATGCAATTGAAACAAAACTAGTTTGGCTTTGCTCCTGCCTAGACCCTGGTTAAATTATCCTTGAAAAATGCCTTGTCTGTAGAACAGAGATAATTTATTTCTCTGTGTTAAGCTCCTCACACATGGAGTTCAAACGTCATCAGGAACTGGTCTCGTCCTTGGTCATGTCATGGGGTATTAGCTGCCCTGTGGGACTTCTTAAGAGCTTCTCTAGAGGTGTTCCTGGTCAGACAGTTCACCATGAAGTTTCACATTTGGGGTGGTACCTGGCTCTTTGGGGTTTCAACTCATGTTATTCTCAAGAGCTATTTCTGGGCTCAGTAGCGTGGATAAGTGTTTTTTGCTCTTTGAAGGAGAGAAGTCCAGTAACAATCATGGAGAGATTCCTAGATAAGGGTCCTCTTTACAGTTTCTTTTTAAAATAATGGAAGTTACATTCTGCAACACAATCTAGATATTACTGCTTGTTTTCTACAGATCTTCCCTACTATTTTTCACCCAGAACTCTCCAGAGAAGAGAAGCCAGGATCTTTGTAGAAATAGACTCAGCAGGGAGCTTTGAAGCTAGGAAACTAGCTAAACACACCCATCCTGGTTCTAGCTTGGAGCAGTTAATAACAGCCCACACTGCCTCCTGTTTGACAAACACAGCTAGTACACTACAGTGCACACCTTCCATTCCCCTTCTTCCACATGCAGATAGAGACAATTGCTTTACTTGGTTTCCTCTCTTTCCTTTGATAGTGGCTGTTAGTTTTGACTTTTTTTTTTCTCTTGTTTTTACAGTTGTCCAAGCCATATGGCAGAAAGAAACTTTGTTTTCGGAAGGTAGTTTTCAGGTTGCCTTTTCTCATCACATTAAGGGAGAAATGGAGCCTTGTGCCTCACAGGCTGTGGGCCCTTCTTCTTGAGAATGGATAAATTGTAATATAGAAACCACAGCACTTCAATGTCTTCGTGACTGGGGTATAGACAGTGAGCAGAGTACACACAGGGCTCCTGCTACTGTCTGTAAAACACTGGTTATTCTGGAGCAAAGTATAAAAGCCTGTCAACAAACTACGCGTGTCAATGCTGAGACATTGAGGACATTTGGGATGTTGTATATGTTGGTGCTGAAAAAATTCCCCTTTAGGAAAGCAGAATTATGCCAAGAATAAACCCTTGAATTATAACATGCAAGAATACAAAGCTATCATTCCCTGTCAAAGCCGGCAAGATCACAGGGTCCAGCTTGCCTGATCTTGCATTTTCCCATTCTCTTCCAACATAGGCACTGTGATTTTTCAAACATTATGGTTTTGAAGGATGGATGAAGTATTTCTCCACTTAAAAACCCCCAAAAACAAAAACAAAACCAAAACAAAAAAAAAAAAACAACAAAACCACTAATAAAGCACCCCAGCAAAAAAAAACCCCATCAATCTTAAAATCTAGTTTGGAAAACTAAAATGTGTGTTAGTAACAAGGGAAGAATAGTTTTGCAGCCATATTAAGCATAGGACTTGGTTTTTCTATGGCTTTATCTGCATGCAAAAGGGAAAATTTTACAAGTCTCCACCACAATACTCTGTAGAATTAGGAAGGATTATTAATTGTCCTGATAAGAATTATTTGGAAAGGTCTCTTAGAGTTTGGAAATGTCTCCATGATCACATTTTACAGCCTATTACCAGAATATATTCAGCTTCAGCTGATGCAATGATCTACCATTTCACAAGTTTACAAGAAAACCTCACATTCATTTGCCTTGCAGTGGAAACCATCGTTTCAGATGGAACAAATGTCCTCACATACAACCCCTCTTCAGCTGAAACTGTGTTCCACAGGAAAGCACGGGGGTGTCAGATCTGAGGTATTTGCAAATCTCTTCAAAATTATGGACTAAGAGATGGGTTAGAAGATCACAGTTAGGTTTGAAGCCTTGCACTGTAGAAGACAGATTATTTTCACATAAAATAAATGAACAATTTGGGGCCTCAAACTCTCTGGGAACTCTCTTGCCATCCATTGCAATTTTGCATTTTAGAGCAAACAGCACTGTCTTGGCAGTGCAGGGACTCCAGAACCCCTTTGCCTTTGTTTTGGCAGGCTGCAGCACAGTCTGCAGGGGCACAGTTGCACCATGACCCAGGTGCAAAGCTGGAGCCCAGACTCTGCCAAGTGCACCTCTGGGGCTGAACCTCAGGGTGACTTCCACAGTGCTTCTGTTGACTCTCTGCTGAATCCTCAGCTAAATCATTGAAATTGTTCAGAGCCCACAGTACTACTGCTGATTTTCTATACAGACTTACCAAAGGGAACAAAAATTTGGATTATTTAGTATTTCCAGATTTTGGCACATATTCATGGTTAATACAGAACTCACTCCACTGGTTTCTTTGTATTTATTACCTGAACACAAGTGCAGCATTTTATAAAAAAACCTTTTTCCTCATATTTCCTCCAAATAAACTCTCAATAATATTTGAGCAACCTGAATCACTAGGAAAGCCGTCGTGAATGGTTCATTTGGAAGGTTATCCAGTCCTTTGACCATTACCAAATTTCTCATGGATACCAGTGGGGTTCATGGTCTACTTCCAGTTAAGCATGTCTGTAGTTTGTGGAGCTCTTAAAACGAATCACATGCCTTCGCTTGTTTTCAATTTGCTTGAAAAACTCACTTCGCAGTACTCCCGTGCACAGCACTGTCCTCGCCCTGTGCAATTTGGGAGAGGAATCCACAGACCGAGTAAAATGAGATGCATATACAGTGAATGTAGAAGTCATGCAATACACAGGCAGTGCAGATTTTCTTGGGTGTTTTCAAGGCAGCTGTGCAGTCACCCACGTCCCTGGATGGCACACAAGCTTCGGCAGGTTTTCACTGATATCTCTTCTCACACATTTGGCTTTAAAGACAGACTTGTGAATAATGTGTGGCCCTGTTTCATGCCCTATGGAGGTAAAGCTTTTCAGAACATCCAAGGAACAATAATGTGGTATTTAATGATTACCCAAGCACATAAATGTGCAGACTAATGCGCTTTTTTTTTTTTTAGCACCCAGTGGGTTTTTTTTTTTTTTTTTTTGCTTGTTTAAGGAATTTACGTCACATAGAAATACAACTCAGCTTTGAAGTAGCTGACCACAGTGCTTGCACATTCTTTCAGCTGGGGTGACTGGGTTGGAGCCCACTGATGCAGCCAGCGCACCCCTGAGTCTGTGAAACACAGCCGTATCCACTTCCTGCCCCAAGTTTCAAAGGCTCATTGCTTGTTCAAAACAGACAATTAAAGGCAACTATCATCCTTCAGGGTGGCATCTGGTCCCACTTGGGTGGCACAGCACATAGCCTATAAGAATATTTTCTGATAATTTTAAGGATTAAAATAATAAAAAGAGGATAATCACAAGACTGTCACTTAGTGAGTCCACTTGCCATTCCTTGTTGAAACTGGTCTCTCAGATTCATTTAATTCACAGCTAGAATTTTCCCCCAGGGGAAAAGGATACTTAGTCAGCATAAGATATATTCTACTCTTACTGCCTGGGAAAGAAAATTGCTATTTTAAAAGACACCCTGCTGGAATAAAACATCAAGACTGAAGGACTTAAAATGAAAGTGGAGAGTTCTCTATGACAGATGCCATTGTGTCAGAGCCCAGCCTAGGGAATGGTCACCATTATCTGGAAATATATTGCACTGTAGTACAGTCATCTGTCTGCAATCTCAGAATGTTTTATAAATATTATCATAGAAGAAGTTACATTATAGTAATGTCTTTTACGGACTTGGAAAGTTTGTCATGGAGAATATCAGCAGCTCTTCTGAGTCATAGACAGCTAATGGCTCAACCAGAATTAGAAGCAAAATTCCTTGATGTCAGGGTTCATCCTTTAAGCCCCAAATTATTCTGATTTGTTCTCTAGTTGCCTTTTGGAGTATCAGCTAGCAGTGCAAACAACTAAGTGGGAATTTATTTTTAAAATTTATGAGGATCACAGAGAAGGAAAATAAAGTGTTCAAAGCTTGGGATGATTGTTTCCTTTCTGTTCTTTGTGCTGGTCAGTGCTTGCCACTTCACACCACTAAGGTCTCACCACAAATTCACAGAGGTACTCAGCTTGCTCCCTTTCACATGCTACATTTAGAAATATGAACTCACTCCTATATCACTGATGGAGAAAGGGAGAAGGATAATACATGAAGGCTCAGAGGCTCTTCAGCTGTGCCAAGAAACTTCTAAACCTCATTACAGAAAGCTTAAACACCAGAAAAGTTGGTCTGAAAATGATTTATCCCGACATTGTAACTGATTCTAATCAATATGTCCTCTGAACTAGTTGCCCCTCAAGAAGGACACTAGAAAAGTATTCAGAGATTGAAGTATTAGTTCACAGATCCTTATGAATTTGGCTCCACCTTCTGTACACAGTGAAAATAAACATGAATTATATTGGATCTTGAATGCCAGGCAATCTTTTTGTTTATTTTATTTTTCATTTCACATTCAAAAATCCAGCACTGAGATGGTCTTACAGTATTTTGTGAGCTTTTGTTTCTCTATATTGATGGTGGTGGGGCTTCCAAATCCTTTAGTCCCAAAGAATGGGAGATTTTTAAAACAAATATGGCCATTTCATGTTTTCAAACCGTAGAGTAACATAAAGTGAAAGTAACATTGTGTTTCACAAAACTGTCTTTAAATTCTTCAGGAGGTCTGGAAATGACAGAATATATTAAAAATAAAATAAAAGAACATGTCAGAATATGTACTGACATTGTCTGCTACTTAGTCTTATGGGTAATCTCACAGAAGGCAATAAATCTGCATACATGAAGTATTATCCAGCAGTACAAAAAAAGGTTGTGCAACCAAACTATAAAATAGCAATCTTTACAATTGAAAGAAAACCAGAGTAAATAACTCCCCAAAATTACTACCCAGCTGAAAATACTTTTGTACCTTTATTGATGAAAAAAATAATTCTTTATTATTAAAAAAAAAGAATCAGCTGTGCAACAATCATTGTGATTTGGATATTTACAATAAGTGAGCTGTTTTGACATAATTCTAATACTTTTTATCCAGGATTTACAAACAGCAACTGCCTTTCTCTGGAAAGTCTTAGAAATCTTGCAGAGATTGATGAGTTTTCCACATGTGGCTGAACTGAGGGACAGAAAGTTTGGCTACTTTCAGAAGAGCAAAGGGGAAAGGGGTGAGCTCCCTTCCCCTCACAAAACCATTCCTTTTCAATCCTGTTCTCAGAATATCCTCAAGTTTTGTTTAATTTTGATTTTTGATCTTATTTAAATAACTCCAGATTCACTCACCATTTGAGTAAATTTGCTAATGTGAAGCACTGTGTTTTACTAAAAGAACAATATTTTTACATTTAGCTAGTCAATATCATTAGTTACAGTGAATTAAACTGAGCTGCTTCAATATTTAAATAAGCATTGAAGTCTAACTAAAAGGATTTTTTATCTAGAACATCAAAATGAACATTTTTTCATTGTCAGTCTACCCATTGACTGAAAAAAATCCCCGTTTTAGATAAATTCCTACATAGAAACTAGAATAAATTATTCATAAACTCTCTTATGTCATGCATTTGAATAAAATGTGTTTAATGGCATTATAAATGTAACTCTTTGGGGTTTTTTTATTCTTCACAAGATTAGAGAATGCTTCTGGGCAGCCTTTTCCTGTGGATACAATTATTTTTAGATTGATATGTGGGTTCATTCATATTTCACTGAGTGACTCTGCTCACTCACCTGCAGGCAGCCTATGCTGGTCATTTTAAAGTCTTCCCTCCACATGACTGCCAAAGAAACAGAGTTTACCTTTCCTCTCACTTTAAGAGGGTTTTGCCTGCAGAAAAGATAAATTTAATATCATCTAAGAGAATGGGTCTAAAGTACACTATTTCAAAAGATTTCTGAAAAAACAGAGGCAGAGTGAGATGGCTGAAAGGCAGAGGTGCACTCACTGGGTTTCTTGATAGCACCACAGGGGTGTTTGAGGACATGAACATTTTGAGGTTTCCCACTCATTCCCCCTACACCACTCTGTTGCCATTTGCTGTACAGCTGCATATATGTTGGCCAGAATCACTTGAGGAGCATAATTACTTCTTTCTTTTGGCAGCCTGCAGGATTAACAGTGTTGTAGACATGAAAGGGTCTGCAAAGAACTGAATGTCAAGAAATTCTACATAAAAGCAAGTAAAAATTATTAATAGGGTTGACTGCTGCTAAAAAACACAAATGGATTTAAAATATACTACTAATTAAGGGGTTCCCATAAGAAAAGCTCTGGGAAAGCAACTGGAAAATTAATCTACTGAAATTAGCAGTTTCTGTTATAAGATTTTCCCAGAAGGGGATCTTCTAGTATAATCCATGAGTCATTTTCCTAGGCAGTAAAAAACATAAAGTCCAGAAATCTGCTTTGAATTTAAATGTGTGTACATTCATTTATTTAATTTCTCATAAATTTTTAGATTAACTGAACTGAGAAAAAGATATGCAGTCCAGTTACACAGTGTATCAGTAATTTAATGACATGTACAAATGATGCATAAAGAACATAAGAATCCCAGGCTCTACAATTTAAGCTAGGAACTGCTCATTAGTTATTGCCAGCACTGTTCAGCAAAGATGAGCATAGGTTCATAAGGGAAAACATCACATAATAGATAACAATAGCTTTCAGCTATTAAATTTTAATACAAAGTACATCGTATCAAAAGCATGCTAAAAGCATGTTCAATAATGTGAGAAAAATTAGTTGTAATGTACTGGGTATTAAACTAAGGGTGATTTTTTACATGTCAAATTTGAATAGTAAAACCCAGCAGCTTTACAACATTCTGAGGCTGCATTCAAAATAAACAACTCTCAATTACCTGCCCTAAAAACTGACACTGGTGTGTAATCCAAAAGCATAGTTCTTGCACTCTTGATCAAAGTAAAACCATAAATGGGTACTAATAATCTCAGACTTTTCCATATGTACAGAATATTTTTAGAAGATGAAATGTAAGAATTAAATCAGTATTTTCACAACCAAGGTCATTCATATCTGGAAAATTATTCTGTCTAAATTCTAAGTGAAAGCTGGTAGACCATACCTGTAAGATGTTATTTCCCATGAAAAAAAACTGTCCTTATATAATTGCATTTTAAGTGTGACTTAGTGTTAGCAGTGAGGATGAGAATGAATACAGAATTTAGGTCCTAATACAGACATGGAGAACTGAGGCACACAGTTTCTGGTCCAGCAGCCTTTCTTCAAGGATTACCAAACTCTGGAAAAGCAAAGGTTCCTGCAGAGTTCAGGAAGCGCCTGGGGTGCTCAACACACCCACAGCCACCCCACACTGTGGTACCCAGAGCCCCTTCCCATCCCTGCTCTGGCCAGAAGCCCCAAAATTCTGGAGGTGCTCCCACTGCCCTCCCCAGAGAGGCCCCGTTTCACCCCAGATCATCTGAAGCAGCCCAGGATGAGCTGCTGTGGGGGGTTCCTCACATCCTCCTGTTCTTCCTGGATGAGGCTGCTTGTGATTCTGCTTCTGCTGCTGCTGAGATTTTTGCTAATTATTTAGTGATCAGAACACTTGCTCCCAAAGTGGTAAACCTGCTTGCAAGCCCTGCTGAGACTGAAAAGTTCAAAACAGTTATCTTTAGCTTTCAAAGCCACTGCTCTATAAAAACTGAGGACAACTGAAGGAAAATCGATGCATCCTTTATTCCTATTTAGAAAGCTGCATTATTTTACAAAAATATGGCATCTAGGGCTGTGGTTTAGCAGTGGACTTGCCAGTGCTGGATTTATGGTTGGACTCAATAAAGGTCTCTTCCAACCTTATTAATTGTCCGAGGCTGGAACTAGGTGATTTTTATGGTCCCTTCCAACCCAAACATTCTATGATTATATGAAAAAGAACTGAAAAGTTCAACAACCTGAGAAATAATCGAGAAAAAACACTCAGTTATTTTTTAACATCTTTTTCAAAAATAGCCCTAAAGATGGGATAGGTATTCATAGCACAGTGTTAAAGAAAGTACATTTATTTCTGTCAATTTCAGATGATCACAGCACAAGTAGGTAAAATGTACATGAGTCTGAGAACCTCTTTGGCCACACACTGCACACTATTCTGTGGAAATTGTGAGTGACTACTACATTTTGGATGAACTTCTTTATTTGGATGAACTTCTTTATTCACTGTTTATAATCCTCTGAGTAAATTCCTTTTCTTAAACCTGGAAAGCAGTCATGGGTATGAAGCCAGTTAAGCTGATATCTGTAGAAGATATCTGAAGATATGCTGAAAATATTTACTGATAAAGGGAGATCCTGCTTATTAGCCAAGTAAGCCAGAAAATGAGGGCTAATCTTTGGTATGGGACAGGGAAACACATACTATAAACTAAAAGTTAAATGCTAAAACAGAAGTAAAATCTCTTTGGATTACTTCATGAATGACTATGTAAAACACGGACCCTTTTATGAATTCAGGTAGAGTCAAGTGATACTGAAGCACTTGCACAAATTTTTTGCTTTTCCATGGGACATAAATAGCTCTTTGTTACTTACTCAACTTTTGTTCCCTGCCCTCAATACCATTTGATTTCAAGAAGGAATTCTACATCAAGAACAGATAGGGTCTCTACCAGCCTTTGAAATGGAAATGTAGAAGCCTCAGTGTGAAATTGTAGAAGTCCTTGATATGCAATCTGCTTAACCCACAGACTGCATCTGAGAAGTGCATGTGTCAGGAGCCCTGGTGCTGTAAAACAGCCATAAAACAGCTCAGTTCTACCACTGGTCTCTGCTGTAACAACTCACCATGATTTTAAAATAAGTGTTTTGCTCTTCTGGTGTAGATATTTGCAGATTTATTATAAGACAGGCAACTGAGAATTGAGTATTTATAGCATGCAATTATTCTGAACACTCATGAAATCTAGGGAAACACATTAAGGCAATAATACACACTTAAAAATGTGTGAAACTCTTTTGGCTGCTTTGTAAACTCCTGAGAGCTGGGAAAAGCATATAGCTTCTTTTGTCCTATAAATTGTCCTGAGGAAAGTTTATTCCCATAAAACTATGATTGGTTGCCAGTGTATTCAACTCAGGGATGAAAACAAGAACAATAGTATGAACAAAAATTATAGCATCATTGCCTTCTTTTTTTTCCCTTGAAGATACTAAAGATATTCAGGAAAGAAGCATAGCAAGGATCTTTATGGATCAAATCCATAAAAGGGATCCTTACACTGGCCACACTGATGATCACCACAAAGACAACCTATTCAAATTCCTGTTTGAGCTTAGAAAGATGCTTTCCTTACACAGACTGAGGCATCAAGCAGCTTCATGCTCTCAAGACCAGCATGCCCTTCAGCAGTCACAGCAGGAAACAATTAATGATTTCTCAGAGAGTGAGGTGTCTCCAGACATGGAAGTTGCTGACTTGGAGCTTCCAGACTATTACAGCAGGACAGAAAGACCTAAAATATAATTCAGCACCAGAAACACTGTGTGTCTTTAAACAAAAAAAAAAAATCTTTGACTTAATTCCAAATGTTACGCTGAGGTGTAATCTTTCTTTCTGTCCCTGTTAATTACCAGTTTTACAACAAGCTCACATTTCTGAGCAGCTCTGCAGACCAAGGCTGCAGAGAGATATTAGACACAATTTTCACATTGTGCCAAGAAGAATAACTGCTGCTGGGCAAAAAGCCCAAAGGACTGTTTTGACATCCCAATCCTAACCAGGGTTTGAAGTTTTGGTGGCTGGAAAGAAGTATAATCTGCTAATACAGAAAATTAACCTCGGAGACATTGAAGGACAAAAAATATGAATTATCATATTGTTCCTATTCAGATTTTCCCTACATCTAAATATAAAAGAAGCTCTATATTTAGGGAAAAAAAATACATAAAACCATAATGAAACGATCAAAGTAAAGACTTTTTTTAAATCCTAAAAAATTTTATTGATGCCTATATTATGATGCTAAATAATTTAAAGATAGAAGTTTTTATTTTATGCGAAACTGAGATTTCGAACAAGACGGAGGCAGCAGAAGTGTGGCCGGGAGGACCCGGGGCCAGGCAGGAGGTCCGCGTTTCCCGCAGGCCCCGCCAGGGGGCGGTGCGAGACAGGGGAGAGCCCCGGCCCCGCCGCGCCGCTGGAGCGGGGCTGGATCCGGGATGCGTGGGAAGGGGGCTGGATCCGGGATGCGTGGGAAGGGGGCTGGATCCGGGATGCGTGGGAAGGGGGCTGGATCCGGGATGGCCGGGAGAGAGGCGGGGTAGAGGCCGAAGGAAGGCTGTAGACCGGTGGCAGCAGTGATCTCCTCCATGGGATCCCGCTTCCTTATCAGAAAGGCACTCCACAGCCTTTCTGTTTCATTGATTCCTGATACCTTCAGCAGCCTTCATACCTCCTGATACCTTCATAGCCTCATGTATACAAACACACCCCCTTTAAAAAATATATATTAAAGAATATACTTTTTTTTTTTTTTTGGTTCAGGTCAGGAATGCACGGATTGACTAAATATTAAAAGAAGTTTCACTCAGATATCAGGAGTCTTGGTTCACTGTAGCCATTCTTCTCTTAGTTCAGGAATAAATATCTGAGAATTAGAAACTACTGAGTTCTGAAGGGTTTCCATGTGAAAGTAATGATTCTTGAAATACATTTCAAAGTCTTCTATATCATGGTCTATAATATAAACTTGTCATAAAATTTTCAGACTCTGACAAACTGATCAACAATATTTTGTTTCATTCTCTTTTTCCAGTAAAAGAGAAATTGATTGAATGCTTGCTTTTCTATCCATCAGCTTGGATCATCTACAAAATCACTCAGCTTTCAACAAAGACAGTACATCTCAGAAAGTCAGTCCTTGTTTTTACTCATGTACCAGGACTTCTGCATGTCACAGAATCACAGAATAAGCTGAGCTGGAAAGGACCCTCAAGGATCATCAAGTCCAACTCTGAACCCTGAACAGCACCAACCCCAAGAGTCACACCATGTGCCAGAGAGCATTGTCCAAACACTTCTTGAGCTCTTGTAGGCTTGGTGTTGTGACCATTTCCCTGAGGAGCTGTTCCAGTGCCCAGCCACCCTCTGGGTGAAGAACCTTTTTCTAATACCCAACCTAAACCTCCCCTGGCACAACTTGAATCCATTCTCTTCGGTCCTGTCACTGGTTGCCACAGAGAAGAGATCAGTGCCTGCCCTTCCTATTTCCCTCATGATGAAGTTGCAGACTGCAGTGAGGTCTCCCCTCAGTCTCCTCTTCCTCAGGCTGAACAGACCAAGTGACTTCAGCCACCCCTCATACGGCTTCCCCTCAAAGATGCTCTCTAATGGTTTAATCTCTTGTTTGTATTGTGGCACCCAAAACTGCCCCAGCACTGGAGGTGAGGCCTCCCCAGTGCAGAGCAGCATGGGACAATCCCCTCCCTTGCCTGGCTGGTGATGCACCCCAGGACACATTTACCATTTACACGGTGTAGTGATTTGACTAGTACCCCAGGGTTTTCATGGTCTATTAGTACAACTAATTAATTGTCATTAATTGTCTTCTTTGTTTTTTTCTGACATTCATGATACTCTATTAAAATGTTCTGGTTCTTCTGGGAACAAAATGTTGCATACTTTTGTCAATAAACCTACAATACAGACATTTTTCATTAAAAGTGTCAGTCAGCTGTACATGAAGTGAGTGATTACTTGTAATTGATTTGGTCAATTCCTTCTGGGAAATACATTAGAGAAATTGTTTCAACAACAATTTCAATTTTAGAGACTTTATGTCAATCCTTAGTGTTTTTCTCTGGAGATTATGATTACCTGCAGAAAAAAA
>VXAC01006022.1:597016-656232 GCA_013399225.1 Rhipidura dahli
AAAAAAAAGAGTACTTAGATTGCTTGAGATCTAATTATCTCTAGAAGCATTGAAATTCCTTTACAGTAAGTTAATAGAAAAAAGTGTCAACTAGTAATGATACTTGAGGACATGTTCCCATCTGATGTGGATGTTGTTGTCACTTCTAGAAAGGCCACTGTATGTTTTTGGAAGAAAAAAAAACCCAAGTTCTGTAAGGTAAATAACCTTAGGTAATATGTGGAGTCACTGGTGAATGTAACCAGCAGGAGTTTAAATGCTTTCTTACTGCTCTTTATAGGACAATCAAAGCACAGGAGGCCTTCCACTTGTACTGCAGAGACAAGTTAATGTTGGGGTAAATTAACAAAAAAGTCAAGAATTCCACCAAAAAGTCAAGAATTCCTTTAGTTTTAAGCTGCTGTAGAAGTCATGCAATAGTAAATTATAACCATAGTAAACAGAATATCTAATTAATTTAGAGATTTTCCATATTTACATTATATTTCCCGGCACAGTTTGATAATTACAAAAGTATCCATTGCTCAAAACTATTCATTTAAATATTTCCATTAATGCATTTTAGGCATGTCTCGGGAACACTCCTGTAACATGTAATTCCAACTCTTATTTCCAACATGAGTTATTTGTACACTACAGTTTGTGGTTGCTATATTGATTGACTCTTAAATCCACAAAGGACCTTCCAGAACATGTGTACTCTGCTTGTTCACCCCTGAAAAAAAGACATATTAATTTGTTTCTAATATTTGGTTTTCAGCAAAAATCACTGATAATAAGACTTATCCTGTATGACTGTCCTGAAGGAAATGTAGACTACAGCAGGAGATAGTAAACAGAACAGTGCAATCTAAACTCCAAGCCAGTAATACAAATAGAAATGAAAGATAATGGTAAAGTTTGGGATTCCTTGTTTGCCTGATTATTTGGTTTGGTGCAAGGAAGGTGAGAAAATAGGAAAAAGTCAAAATAAATGGTAGAAAGATGTTCTTGGGGGAAGGAAAATATTTTTCAACTGCCAGGGAATGGAAACTTCCTTTCATTCTCAGTCTTTGTACAGCCTGAGTTGTTTATAACTAACTTGGTCATAAACCCTCAAAATACAACAGTTCTGATGCAGCAAAACCTTAGGTGATAGGACATAATGAAAGCTATTTCCAGCTCTAAATCTCCTGATTTTGCATTTCAACAATTGGGGTCTTCTCCTTCATTGTACTGGGGAGAGCTGACATAGGAAAATCAAAGATGTCCACTTCTTGTATCCCCTTTGAAGGCTGTGAAGATCAATCTCAATGAAGTGAACAGTACAAAGAGATATTGCCACAGGCATGGATGGCTTTTAAACATCAAATCAGAGAAGATGAAACAATCTGAAAAAGAAACATCACAAAAACTCCTTATTGAAAGCCATGCACCGTGTGATGGGTATGCACAAACTTATTCAATCTTGCTACAGACATTTCTTGTAAACTCTCTTTAGAAAATATATTTGATACTTTCCAGTAGCTAGAAGGACCTCTCAGCATGGAGTTGCTCTTAACAGTGGTGCATCCTTCACAAGTGTAAGGGTTTTCTATAGAAGAAAATTGCACATAGGTCTGTACAAAATATTAATGGTACGAAAGAGATAGTGATATGATTAATGCTTCAATACAGATTATACGTCTATAAATGTAATCTGATTTGTTCTTGAAACAACCACATTGAGGCATTTGTTTTACTGTGATCATTACACTGACATAGATTTTCAATTTGCCTTTTCAGTTTGGGTTTTTGTTTGTCTTTTTACCTTATTTTATATTTGCTTTCATAATAAGCAGTGTGCCCTGCTCAGTTTTAAGAACTTTCCTAGATTAGCAAAGTTCTCAAAATCAGATTTAGTAGTGAAATAACTTAAAATTTAAATCATGGCTTAGGGTGGAGCAAACAATGGATAAATGTAGGAAATGGGAATTATTTCAGTTGTAAGGGCTTACTTTGAAAGATAATTTCTAAAAGTGTCTCATTTATGTGAGATTTAATGTTTGGATATACTCAGTAAGAAGCGTACCTCCATTATGAATGTTGTACAAAGTTGTGGAGTGCACATATTCAGTGCTGCACCATTAATAGTTTTGCTAGATCTTATTCTAGCTCATTTGGTTTCCTTTTTTGGGAACTATTCTCTCTGTCAACCAGGGTTACATTTGACACATACCACACCTGGCAATGTATTGAAGGAAGACATGGCTATGAAAGAGGTTGTATTAAAAGACAGATTCAGATTTTAAATGTAAAATTTCTGTGGTACAAACGTGCAAACCTTTATTTCGAGGGGAAAGGAGAATAAGATAACCATATAACTAAATATGGAATGATATTCCAGTCTGCAGGTTTAATGCCTTCTCCCAAAGCTGAAGGTCCACAAGTCTTCCAGTTATCCCTGATCTAATTTCTTCTATAGGTTAGCCCTTCCTGTGCTCCAGATTGTTAAGCAGTAATTGCTTCCAAGGCTGAGCTTTGGCACAGGTGAGTGCACTAATGTGATTTGCCAAAACAATCAACAGGTCCATATCTTATTCCCGTATCATAGTAGAACGAGTTCAAAAACACTTTTTTTTTTCACTTTTTGAGACCAAAACTCCCATCTATGTGGAGACAGGGTTTTTCCTAGAAGTGATTCTCTGTGTGATTCTAGGATCTGGTTGCCTAACCTTCAACTTTTCCTCCAGCTGTAAACACAAACACAGGCATATGAATTTCTCTCAGGTGGTTTTCAAAATAGCTTGGTTATTGAAGGATTAGCATTCAATATCTGTTACATATTGTTCTTCCATCCAAAGCATAATTTGCCAAAAGACTTGAATTTTCTTTCTATCTTGAATTGGGGCATGAGAAAATAGCTGGTTTATGCATGTGCTTCATTTTGGAGTTTAATTACTAAAATTCTCAAGATTTAGATTTGCTGAATTATTAAATCATGCTGCAGTGTAATGTATTTATTCATGGTCTGTCCATTTAAAAACATGATGGCAATTTTATCAATATTTTAAATAAATATTCATATTGAGACCCAAATAGCTAGCTATTAATGTGAACAATTCTGTCATACAGAAACAAGGATAGTGACGGCTGTGTATTTGTCAGAATGCAGAACAAAATAATATGAAGCCATTTTTATACAAGGCACTTTCCCCTTCAGCAGGATTTTAGTTGATGGGCTTATTTCCTAATATTTATTTGAATAATTTAATAATCTGTTGCAGTGCAATTAAAAAGACAGATTGGACTGAACCCATATTTGGAAAAATAGGATATATCACTTCCTCTTGCTGTAAAATATCTGTTTGATTAGCACTGAAATTTGTAGCACCTACCTTTCTACCTAAATTATAGTAGTCAACTAAAATGCAATGTTTCCATATCTGTACAATGTTCAAAAAAATGAAGAAGAAGCAAGTTGTGCTTTAGCTCAGGGTTTTCAGATTCTCATACAGATGTATCTGAATGCACTCACAAATAAGATCTTTACCAGTATCAAAGAAGCAGATCACAGAATTGGCAATAGTTTCAGATTTGTTAAAAGACAACACAGCTATTCAATAGTTAAGAGTTGACTTAGTTAATAGTTAATAGTTAATAGTTAAGTTACTAGTTAATAGTTAAGAGTCTATTACTTGTTCTGAAAACAAATCTGCTATTTTAATGTTCAGTGTGCTCAGTAGAGGCAGGCTGTGGTCTGTGTGTGTTTACATAAGAGAAAGCAAGAGGAAGACTCACTAAGCACAGAAACATTAAGGCCCATATGTCTTTGACAGCTGCACAAGCTGGAAAATTGTCAGAAGCTGGGAAGTATCAGTCTAGCAGTGTCACCTGCCTGAGAGCCCAGGGTGCACGGTGTTAATGTCACAGCCAAATTGCTGCACATGCTGCTGCTGTCTCAATGATTGTTGTGGAGATGCAGACTGCTCCACAAGCACCCTTCATCTTCTAAACGATTTTAGTGAAATGAATTACATCTTCCTGCCCAGGAACTCTTATAGAGTTTCAGTGGGATGACTTCCAAGACAAGAGACTGCTTTGCTGAGAAAGGCTGGTGATCTTTGTTATGGAGAATAAATTAGGAGCAAAAAGGTGAGAAAAGCTGAGGGATAAGATAATATTTCTTTACAAATAGTTTCTTTGTCTATGTGGTAATCTATATGGTAATCTTCCATCATCAACAGTATAAATTTCTATCTAAACACCAGGAATTTTAGTAAAGGGGAGCTGCACTGAAGGGGTGTACCACCAAAGCACTATGATTTCATATTGGAGATACCCATCTGCTTGTCTGATCCTTCCAGCCACCACTAACTTTCCCTGCTGATCCTACCTCTTCTGGCAGCTGCAGGGCATGGATTTATTCTTATGGAATACCTCTTGTGGACCATCAGGGACCATCAGGGACCTGAGCTCAGGGACTGACCGAAGCAGTATGGTGCCAAATTATCAAGCACAAGTAGCTCGTTGGTGCTTAGTAACAATCAAATTTACCTCAGTAAAACAGGGAATGAAAGCAGTTCCTAAATTTTCACTACAATATTATAAAATTGTTTCTATTGACACATTCTAAAGCTCTTGCTCCATTTGTCTTTGAGAGGCTTGGAACTAAGTTCTGTGCTCCTGCTATGAAACTCCCACCCTTTTGATGGGCACTGAACTGGAGCTCTTCCTGGGGCTGGGTAAAGAATTCTTCACGGTGACTTGAACTGTGCAGCTTTGAAATATGTTTTTGTAGTAGAAACCTGACAAGCATCACATTTCTACCTTGTGGATTTATATTTTAAAATATAATTGCAGTCAGATGCTAATATGCCAAACATCCACACCTTTTTTCCCTGTCACTTATAAAGAAGTATTTTCCTGACATAGAAAACTAGCTTTTTTTTTTTTTTTTTTTTATTCCTGGAAAACAAAAACTATGGGCTCTAACTTAAGTTTACCTGGGAAAATTTGAAATTGACATGAATAGCAGATTCTGACAGAGATGTAACTTGGAGGAAAAAGCTTGTATGACAGCAGGGGTTTTATTCACTCTTAAAAAGCACATTAAAATAAGACACTGCCAAGGCTAAATTGATCTTCCCATCGGAAATCATAAGCCACTGTGTTTTATTTAAAAAATAAAGAGAAGAAATTGATTTTCTTTCATTTTCATTTGTTTAATTTCTGTGTTCAGCACTCTCATCCCACACTGTAAGTAAATTCCACATTAAGTGCCTCAGAGTTAAGGGGGATGAGTGTATTAGTGAACAGTAAATAGACTGAACTAACATGGTAGACTTTAGTGACAGGTATGGTTTCATACACAGGATGTAGAAGCCTAAACAGAAATTAAGTAGATGTTAAGGATAAAATCTAGTTGCATCAATTGCACATGGTGAGACTGCCTATATTTACAGGTGATTAGGGCCATTTGGTGTGCTTAGGATATTCATGGGACTGTGAGAAAGATAGAATAGAAATATAGGAAATGCTCAGTCCTTTGACAAGACTTTCCTTTCAGTTTATCTAAGGTTAGTTCCTAAATTAATTGGCTTAAACCCAGCTTCAGTTTAAGCTCACCTGAAAGTAACACAAAAGGATTGACTCAGCAGACTAAAACAGACACCTTGTGCCATTTGGGATGGCTTAGGGCATGTCAGACATGCCCATATGTCTGGCAGATGTGACACAGGACAAACAGGATGCCTACACTGTTCTGGAACATCTGGATACGACACAGTGTGCCAAAGAATATCTCAAACTAAATGCCACTTACAGATAACTGAGTCTGATGCTTATTGTCCCACAAAAGCTTTCAAAACAATTACCCACAATAATGTATTGTAATATAGCAGAAGAAGGCCACACTTAACCCAGGAATTTTCCTGTGAATTGCTCTACAATAAAAATTGGATTTTGTTAACAGATGGATCATTTCCCCATTGTTATTTTTACATTGTTCCAAATCACGTTCCCTACATCTGCAGGGTATATTACAGTCCTCATTGCCAATAAAAACTCACAAAGACCAAGTGAGATGGTTTTGCACTGCCCACTTCTGCACAGCAGGTGTTTCACACAGCTAACAGATCAACACTTGCCCACAAGCCACTGCTGAGGGCCCAGACAGGGACAGAAACAACTTTATGAGATTCCTTTGAGTTCACCAAACAGAATGTGTTAAAATTGTCAACTGTACTTTCATTCTCAACACTGATGATGTGGAAATTAATGATTTGTATGTAGACAGAGCTGAAGCAAAGCTGGCAGCTGCTGCAAGAGCCCCTGAACAGTGGAGCACTTCTGTCACTTGCAGCCTGTCAGGGAAAAGGGATAAGCAGCCACATTCCAAAGGAGGCCTGGCAAAAGGGAACTTAAGCATGAAGTCTGTGACTCCATGTCTTAACATGGTCCTCACCCTAGGTAATTCAGTTTGTGTTTCCTCTGGGCTCCCCTTCACATGATTGGTACTTACACAGATTTTGAATGTCATTTTAGCCAGATTCACCAATCATTTAGAGTATTATAAATGGAGCATGAATTTCAATGGACTAACTCAGTGGTGTAAAATAAGCAAAAACAGGGAGAGAAAATCAAATAATTCTGGATTGCCTACATGCCTTCTATCCATTTACCACTGTGCTACTAAATCCTTTCTGATTTTGTTTTTTCTTTTAGCTAGCAGCCTCTCAGTTAAAGAAATTTTTTTTCCTTGTTCGTTATTATCTTAGGCCCTTGGAATAATCCAAAACAACTGACTGCACTACTGTATAAACTAGATGGTTTATAATTCAGTTCCACTGAACAATTTTTGCTAATGCAAATACTGTAAACAAATTAAGTGTTTTGCCTTTATCAGGTTTGAGATTTACAGTTCTAAATGACTTCAGATTTACCCAGCAGGATACTTAAAAATAATAGAAGAAGAATGCAAATCAGTGAATTTTGAGAGTTAGATAAATTAAAGAACTCAAAAGGTTGAGAAAGTTATGGGAAAATATTAAATTGAAAAAAATCAATACTAACAGTGTGACACTTTTGAAAAGAGGTGCTAAGTGTATGCAAACATTTATAGGGTAAAATGTCTACTATGGAGAAAGCTGATTTATAGCAGTGCCAAGCTAAAAAGCACAGGATGAAGTTTGTGAGAGTATGGAGACAAAGCATTCCTCACTGAAGGAATCTAGTTATGGTGAGAGAAAAAAAAAATTAAAAAGTATTTTAATCTCACTTTTTTTTAGGAAATATAGCAGAACATTAGAAAAGATTCCTTATTTCATCTAAGGACCACACTGCTTTGTGCTAACAAATATTAATCCATGAGTCCCCCAACCTGTATTGCAGGAATCTGAAGAAGAAAAATCAGGAAACCAAATCAAAAGAATCTCAAAAGTTAAAAATCACACATACTGAAAAAGAAAAATGCCAAAGAAAAGAAAATGTCAAGGACTCTGAATTCCTTCAGGAACTTCTTTGCTGGTATTTTTTAGCTGAAAGGTGACCAAATACTGTGATAATGAACTGGAATATGAAACTATGTTGGGAGTTATTTTCAAAGTAGTAGCAGTGAGTCTGGTTAAACAAAATGCAAATCTGATTCTCTGGACTCTCACAAAGGTTGCTGTTTCTGCCACAACAAAAAGAAAATAAGACAAGGCAATCATGCACTACAAAACTCTCCTGGAATATTTTGTAGGGGAAAATTCCTTGACAGACTTTCGGACAGAGGGTATGACCTTAAGAGCCAACTTTCAATGGGTTTTCAGCCTTGGCTGTAAATTGAGTATGTTGCCTGCAGGCACAAACAGGATCTATGCTTGCAGATAAGATTTTTCAGTGTTCTCAGATCCCTGCTGGGTCAGTGGCTCATTTGCATGCAGTAGATCTGCAAGAGACCATTAAGGACTTTTGTAAAGTTGCTGTGATGAGTCGTTGCCTTCTCTAATTCAAGCATTTCTGCCACAGACCGTGCTAATCTATGAACAGCTTATAGCATTCACATGTTCAGCAATTTTCCACCCTCTACATCCAGCAAGACACTGTTTCCATCAGCAAGAGCAGATGGAATTAAGCACTGAGTTTATTCTATCAGCAGGCTCACAGCTTTGCACTACTGGGAAAATAATGTCATTACATATTTCTAATTCCAACTTTAATTTCATTGCAACTCTGTCTTCAACTTACCTCTTTCATTGTAGTTTCTCCAACCCTTCTTCTCTTTTTCTCCAGGTCTTTCATGCTGGTCCTTCTCTCTCTTTCTGCCAAAAATCCTAGCTCCTACTCCAGCCAAAAGTGTCTGCTCTGAGTCTGCAAGAGGCTGCAGGTTTTACTGTGCTTTCTGGCATCCTTGTACTGAGAGTTTATTTTCAAAAGTATTTGAACTGGAAGAATGCAAACTCTTTATTCAGCTTTCTTAAAAGAAATTTCAAATTTCAATTTCCTGCTGTTATGGACAAGCACTACCGGGTAAACTGGCACACTCACAGAACAGATGCCCTTAGCTGGAGAGGAAGGGTGCACAAACAAAAGTTGGAATGTTTTATTCACAGAGGATATTCTTTCTTGTGATCCTAAAGTGGTTCTCTTAATTAGTTTTGAGAGGCTTCTCCCATCACCTAGAACTGATGCAAGAAGGTAGCCTGAGATTTTCAGCAGCGTCTGGCAGTGATATTTGCAAAGGAGACACAAAGGAGCTGTGTGGGGCATGAATACACAGCGTTTCCTAAAAAGCATGCCCCAGCAAAGTTTCCTGAAAAATACTTAAAACACCCCAAAAATCAACTATCTTTTCTGAAAACCGACATCTCCACCTTTCCTCACAGTGTGTCACTCGGGGGAGTTCTAAATGGCCATCCCCTTTCTCCTGCTAGTGGAACCTTCTTCCATACATGACCTCACTGAAGTTAGTCAAGTCACTTACACAGTGATCAAAATTTACACAAGAACCACAGAGTGTTTTGTTGCTTTAAAGGAGCTGCCACTATCACTTTAAATAACCTAAATCAGGTGGTATTTTGTTTCAAGCCTCCAGCAACCACTGCAAAATCCATGTGGCAGAAATAACCTCTCAATTCAAGCATACATCTAGCCTCCCCGCCTTTCCTTTATCCTTGATGCAACCACTTCTTTCCTGCCACTCAAGCCACAGATTCTGTTTTCTTTGTATCCAGTCTTGTATTAAAATGCATTGAGAAATCACCGTGTAGCTATAATTCATTTTTTGTTCTCTCTGCCCTCCAAAGACATGCTCAGGGTGCAGCGAGGGCTGAGTGTTCCTCAAGTGTTACAATAGCACTAAACAATGCCAAAAACGCTGAATTTAAAGGAAATCTTAGCTAGAAGCACAATGCAAAAATGAAGGAAGTGTAGAAAAGACCATCAAGGATCTGTGTTGGAGCAGACCAAACCATAACTACAGTATCTGTACAGTTTTTTTAATCAGCAAAGAAATTTTTTCACATTGCATTTTATTAAACATAACATATCTGAATATGCCAGTGGTTTTTAAAGCACACACACAGCCTCATTTGTTTTTCATGCTTCTAATTTTTTCTTGTATCATTACAATGGAAGTTGTAATATGGGACAGAAATGTATCATCAGTAGACAAAGGAGAAAGAGAGGATACTGTGACTTTTCATTACATTGCCTACACAGACAGAGCACACACAGCAAGGTGTACAGCCAGTGTTTAACAAGTATACAGCACTGGCCAAACACTGTCCTCCTTGGTGGAAAAGTGGGAACTTTATGGCCAACTCAAATGTTTGGTCTACCCGAGCTGTCAGAGCTTCATATGGCTCACTGGAAGCTGCCTGCTTGCTTTCCTCAGTGGACTGTGGGTTTCTGTTCTTTGTACAAGTCAGACACAAGCAGAATGTTCAGAGGGGATAGGAATATGAGGCACTGTGGTGCTGTGCTGAAGCAAAAGCCTAAAGCAATGGGAACACCTATTTCTTCTTAAGTATTTCTGCCACCATCACATCACTGTATTACTAGATAGAACTGCTGTTGCTCTTGCTGGCAATCTCCTACTCAGTATATGCATAATCAGTGTGGGTCCAACAGTTTCTATTTGTAGCCAGATCAGTGGCCACAGGCATTGGCATGCAGATGTTCACTGCACTGTGCACTTGGTTAGGCAGAGCTCATTACCAAAGGAGAAATGCTCCAGGGTAGGCAGGGTAGGCAGGGATCCTGTTCTGGTTTCCTGGGACCAGCTTCCTATTGCAAACACCTTGCATCTACAGAGCACAAAGGATTTAGATTGTGAATGGCTTCATTTAATCTTCGAGTTAATAATGAAGTTCCACAGTTTAAAACTCACATTGCTGACTCTGGGTTTTTTCCCCACTGAAAAAATAGCAAGGAAAGGAATTTGCTGGGCTCGGACCTGTTGACTGTACTGAAATGGCAGCTCAGCTAACACTGCAGCACCATCTCCTCAGGTCCATTACACTTGTTAAGTGCTATTTGTAAGTCTGCTCAGGAGCACTAAGAAAAGCTTTTACAACTATCTGGTCCCACTGGAAATACCAGAAAAAGATAAAATAAGAATTTCTCTCGAAATTATTCTCCACTGTCCTCCCAAAACTGGAATTTAACATTCATTAGATAAATAACTGCTCTAGATTTAGTGTTTTGTCCTGAAGATCTAGGAGATTTAGACTTTGTAGTTTTTTGGCCTCTCCAATTTTTGGCTGTACAAAATTTGTAAAGCCTAATTCAGTTCAATAATCTTCAAATTATTTAAAGTAACTCTTAATTCAGCACACAGCCAGTTATATTTTCATGTTAAGTTAGTTTCATTTTCCTTATTGTTAATAAAATTATTTAAAGCAATCTTCAGTAATGTAGCAAAAAAAGGTCTATTGACTGACTTTCTGTAACACAAGTTATCAACTGTCACACATGTGGAGAGGGAAAAACAGTACAGTAAAGCAAAATGCCTGATCAGGAGGAACATATCTATGATTCAACAAGCAGAGTATCACTTTCACAAATCACATCCATCCATAATTCTTCAAGTGACTGTAAAGAATTAATAAACTTTTTTTAAAATGCAGTTTCAGCTGTTAAAGGAGGAGTTAGAGTCAGTGAGGCACCTTGCCACTATGCTGCAGCCCCCTTGCTGCTTGGTGCCTGCAGACACATTTTCCTGTCTGATTTCATGCTTTTCTCTTCTCCCTCACTTCAGCAGACCACCAGACCACAACCACAGGCACAAAGGGGAAATGTTCCCGTGATGTGGTTTCTGAAATTTGTCTGTTTTTCTTTCCTTGGCAAAGGCTTACTCATTTCCATGCTCTGAGCCAATCCTGTTCCCAGTAAATGATAGCTGTGTGAATACATTTGAGTGCTGAATCTGGCTTTTTGTGTTCAGCTGGTTTCACAATGACTTTTTCTGACACAGAGCTCATTCTGGATAAGTTCAAATTCTAGGAAGTAGGGTTGCCACTAGCAAGTCTATTTTATTAGTAAATACATCTATTCCTACTACTTTGTTTTATTTTTCTCTGATCTTTAAAATCAAATCCTCATTTTTAAAGAACTCTTTAGATTCTACACTAGATTAAATGTTCAGGTGTAAGTAACGTATTTTTTAACCTCAACAGAGCTCAGTCATGCCTGGTGCCTACTGTAAGCAATTTAAAATTTTATTTACATTATAAGAATAATCTTTTAAAAGGATATGCTTGCTGTCATAGTCTTTTCCTGTGGTCCATGTGCTAAAGAAGGAAAATGGCAATATCAGGGCATTTATATCTTAGCAGAAGCTTACCAGAATTTAACAGGGCAAAGAAGAAATATTTAATCAACTGTAAGTACTCCCCCTTCTCAAAATCCTCCTGCACACGACATATATACATATACAGAGTCTTGTAGAAAAGTTGCAAGAATACTATTAATGTAAAGTGTATAGAAGCCAGGATTTAGCTGAGTTTCAAGATACTAAAAGGAGTGTAACTCGTAATTAAATCTCTGAAGGTTATCTGCAGTGGTATTAGCCAACAAACATGAGGATGTGTTTCCAGAACTGTGCCCAGTTTTCAACTCCACGATTTAAAAAAAGACATGCAAACCCTGAGAGGGTCCAAAGGAGAGGCACAAAGATGATTCAATTGCTGGAGAACCTGACTTACAAGGCAAAGTGAAGGCATTAGGCCTTTTCTGTCATCTCAAGACTCAAGGGTGACCTCATTACAATTTTAAAGGGCAGTTACAAAGCAGACAGAAGGTCACTTCACAAGTGACCACACCCACATGGAGAGGATGAGGGACAGTGGGATCTCAAGGACAAGGATGGGTTTCATCTTGATATAAGAAATAGTTTTTTCACAGTGAGAACCATCAGCTATTGGAACAATCTCCCAGCTATTTGATAGTCTCCATCACTGTAGGTGGACAGGGTGCCAGATAATGTCACTAGGGCTCCCTTTCACATGAAAGTTTGACCCAGATGAACTTCCTATCTTTTCCAACTTAGGCTAGTCTAGTATTCTATGACCCAGTCTGCTACTTTTTGCTAGTATTTGGACATGCATTTTTAATCAGTTTACTTTTGCTGGGTTTTCTTGGTTTGGTTGGTTTTTGTTTTGTTTGGGGAGNAAATTCAGGAATTCCATCCAAGCCTGAAATTTAGAAGCAGATGGGACAATTTACCATTTGCTTGCCTGAACAAGATAACATCAGAGATCTCTCCAAAATGTTTTATTATCTCGTTTGTCGCATCCTCTTTACAATTCTCTTGGATTCTAAACCAGATCTGATAAATTATTTCAGGATTTGGTTTTGACATGAACAATTGTCTTCTGTTGTGGATCCAATTCATAGTCAGCACTGAACAAATGGCTTATCTGCCTCACGCTACCATTCTTTGACTATCTAAAATAGCAAAATTATCAATGTTGCAGTGACCTCTTTTTCTCCGTGATGAAAGATCACGCTGATTTTTTTAAATAAACTAAATTACTTTGAACATCTAAGTTGGCAGGGATAAGAAATTAGAAAAAAAATAATTCTGCAGCTGAGAAATCACAGTAAAATGAGAGGAAAGATTATAAATATCAACCAACAAAATGTAATTTGTGGATCAACTTGCACAGATTTTGTACTGTCTTTATTTGACATAACTTTAAAGCACAGATCCAGCATATAAACCCCAAGGATTTAAAACCACATGAAATTCTAATTATCAGAAAAAAATAGAAGACTCCAGAGGATATTCTGATTTTGTCTTAAAGGCTGGAAAAAATGCATTTTGAGGTCAGATGTAACTGTCAAAAAAAGGATTACAAAGGAAAAATCTTGTGTAACTTAAGCCAAGAACTCATGAATACTCAAGTGTGCATAGTTAGGATATATGTGCCAAGAAGAAAATTAGGAGTTCCAAGATACGTGAAGTAATTTCTTCAATAGCTCATTAAAAAATATTAACATCTCATGTCCACCTTGTTACACAAATTTAGCAGTCAAATATTGAACTTGAATAGGACAATATGTCTAACAGGTTGAGAATTTTTAACTAAGAAGTAGGGAAACTACTAGATTAAGAAGTTCAGTGAAGAGTAACAGAAATGGTCAGAATGTTGGGACTAATTATAAGATACAATTTAAATTGTTGAATACCTCAAATTTAGCAAGGGGTTGACTGAAGGGCAATGTAACCAGTCACAGATTCCTCTTAAAAAATGTTAACTTCAATATGATATAGATAAAGTAAAACTGGAAACAATTGGGTAAGTATCAGTAAAAATTAAGAACAAGCATTTTCTGTTTTTCTCAATGAAAAATTAAGGAAATTGCATACCATAGGAAGAGTTGGTACATGAGGCATCATTGTAAAAGCACAGATGGATTGTATAAATCAGTTGGCCACTTTCTTATTTTAAAAAATGGGTTTTTTTGTGGAAAGGGAGAAAAAAATTCATAATATTGCAATCACTGAAAAAGTGATTCTTCTAATGCCTCAAGAAACAAATCGAGAAAGAGTTTCTCACTGCTGCTATAGTTACCACTGACTGTAACAGTGAACAAGTGTTTTGGAGAATAAGGGTGAGCCATGGCATTCCCCTGGATTCCTGGATAAGGCTGCTACAGAAAGAAATTCTGACCAACACAGCCACGGTCTCACGGCCAGTACTGAAAACTCCCTGAAATTATTGGAGTCTTTCCACTGACTTAAATAGACTCTGACATTCTGCCATAGTGAAATGAACTTATGGCTAGCACCCAAAGTTCAAGAAAGCCCAGAGGACAAGGTTCTGACCTTTCTACGCCTAACAAGGGGAAAGAAAAAAAAAACCAAACTTAACAGTAAGGGAGAATTACAGGCAGGAGAATAGTGGAGGCACAAAGGAGAATGGCAACCGGGCTACGTATCTTGTGAAGAAACTGATAGGGAAGGGAAGAGAGATGATTAAAAGAAGCTGGGTCAAGGAAAAGGAAGGAAGAAGAACCTGGGACAGCAGAGGGAAGTGAATAACACAGTTGGAAGCCCCTTCATGGAGCTCTGATTAGAGCTGTAAGGATTCAGCAAGTACGTCTCCCACTTTCCTATTCCTAGTGCAAATCCAAGCAAAACTGAAAGCAAAAAAAGCAAAGGTGACAAAGAGGAAAGCTTTGGCTTTGATGGTAGGAAGCGGTAAGTATGCCATTTATGAGAAAAAGAAAGAATACAAATCACAGACCTACAAAATACATTCATCCTTGCATTCATAAGTTAACACTGAAGAGAAGATTTTAGCTCAGAAAAACACCTTGTGGTTAAAGTGAATGACACTTAATCCAAAAAGATGAAGAGCTATTGGCATGGTAACAGTGGTCCTCTATTACTCAGCACGTTCCACGAGCATGAATGAAGAAGAATGGGTGGCCTTAGAATGAGATTATGAGAAGAGATGAGGAAAAACCAGAACACCCACATCAGAAAAACTGATGAAATCCATAATAACGATAAGCATTCATTAAAAATATTTTAAGACTGCACTAAGAGAGCCTTAAAACTCTTTGTCCTGGGAGATGGTGAGCAGACCAGCTTTAACTATTGCTGAAGACAAAGTTCCTCACCCAGGCATGTGTCATGGTTCAGATGGCAGGTGCTTCTCTGAGCTTTCACCAGCAGTAACTTCAGTGGAAGAGTTCTGCTTCTCTCCCCCTGCCAGCCAGTCTAAGCACTAATATTTATTCAAATGGGATAAACAGTAGGAACAATTTTGGAAGAAATAGAAATTCAGTTTATTAGGACTATGGAAACTGAATGCCAGATATTTAAGAGTATAATCGAGCCACTTAAGTCCAGCCATAACATTTAGATTCTATTTAATCCTAATGTAGTTTTCTAACTGATTTTTGATGAATCAGCCTTTTAAAAAATTTTATGTAAACTGTTCTTTGGATTTATATGCAAATACTCTCCTTTGTAAACTGAAATGTTGACATATATTCCTACCACAGTTTACAAGTAGCCTAACTATTTACCCTTCAGATTATTCCTAGATTTTTTGGTGATAAATATCATCAAAAGAAAGGAAAGTGCTACCTTTTGGTGTTCCACTACAATAAAGAGCCTTAGAGATCACAAAAATTCTCTCTGTTAACATTCTTGCAAGAAGGCTAATCTGAACCTCATGGGTTAGCTCTCTTTTGTTCCAATTGTTTGCTTAGCATATGCATTAACAACAGTTCGGGAAAATACCTACATTATACATGAGCTACTTCAAAGACTGCTAGAGTTTTTCAAAAGTCATGTCATCTTGTAATGTTCCAAGTTGACCAAAATGGTATTCTTACCTCCAAACTGAAATGAGACACTTGAATAGCACAAAATTCAGAACAGGCAACAAAGCAATCTCTTAAAGACTTGCTGATTTCCTGTACCAGGTCAAGTTCATTCAGGAGGAGATAAGACTAGGAAGAGGTCTGTGGGCATCCTTCTGCTTTTGAGAGAAGGACTTCCCATTCTCTTCTGTTCTACAAAAAAGGGAAAGAACCTTCCACCTTTGTATGTGCCATGTGTGCTACAGCAAAGTGTGCTTCTTAAACTTCTTAAGGCACTTGCTTCTACCTACTCCCAAAGAAACTTCCACACTTGCATGTTTTCCCTTGTGCTACAGATATTTTTGTCCCTATCCAGTAAACTGGAGTGGTCAAAAAAGTCAGAGACACTACAGAAAGCAAAAGTCACAGTCTGAGTTAACAGGCTAAGCAGTGAGACAATGATTTGGCAAAGCTAGCCTTCAATATAGTTAAGGGCCCCAGCATGGCCTGTTAGAGCAAAATATCTCTAACCTCACCTTTTAAGCAAAGCAGAGATTCAAACTTTATCTTGCATCCCCTCGGATTTCCAAGAGATCTCCCCACACTCTACATTGTGGGTGACAGTAAGCCTGTAATTTCACAGAAATGTCGATAATGTTCATCCTGCATTTTAGTGCAGTCTATAATTACAAGCTCCTACAGAGGCTTTCACGTCTACTTAACTTCATTTATGTATTTGTTATAGTAAAGAATTACAAGACACTCCCTCTGAGTAAAACATCCTGCTTAACATACAGAAATACATAAGACCCTTCCAATAACACATTGCTACAATAGGCATCACACTGCAGGTCTAACATCATGTCACACAATTTTTAGCTTGTACATTTTATACAAACACCCTCAAATATCCCATTTAAAATGCAAACATACAGGACATGGAAAAATGAAATAATATACTACGTGTCTATCTACCAAATGTAACATAAAGCATTATTTTATTTTTCTCATCAGTCAATTAAATCTTGCTCAAACAGGCACTAAAGTTAGGATTTAAGGAGTGAGACATTTTAAAAAGTTCAGATGAAGCTCTATGCAATACAAAAATTTAGATAACAAATGTAACAAGGTTTACCTGGGGACACTTTTAACTCATTGCCAAGTATGTTTTTTAAATGTATTTTGTCCCCTGGTGGTGCAGAAGCAAATTAACAACATGGGAAATCTACTAAGGAAAACAGAAGGTGTACATTAATTTCACACCTAATTATTTACTATTTGCTCAGGCTCTGCCAGAATAATCATCACTTGAACAGCTTCACTTGTTCCCAATGAGCCTCTTCAGTGTCTCTGTTTAAAATTCCAGGGGGGGCACGGTGGCAGCAGAATGAATAGAAATGATTGCAGGGAGCCTGAGCCTGGCTTGGGCACTATTTTCATGGGCCCTGTACCAGATTCTTGTATAGTACCAAGAATGACCAGGACTCTAATGCTAGGGTAGATAGATGTGATCTCTTTCTGACAGCTGTGCTACACTAGCATAAAACTGAAGAGGGGGATGATGCAGATGAAGTAGCTCCACTGGTCTTGTACTGCTGTAAAATCCTAACAGTGTTAAGACAAAGTCTGTGTTATTCACACTGGAAAAATTATTCAGGACAAGTGAATCTGCATAATGTATTATAAAGCAAGGCTTTGGTGCTCTGATATAAACAATATGTAGTGTTGGGAGATGACAGGTTCAACTAACATTAAATAAAACACAAATCATCTTTGACAAACAGATGATGTGAAAGGCTGACAGAAATTTTTCTACATGCTGAACTCTTTCAGATAAAATTTCTAAACATATAGTATATGTAATCAGTTCCTTTTATGTTTGATCCAGATTTCCTTTCACTTCCTTTTGTACCACATACAGGTTTTCATTTGCTGTAACATCTGTCTGATAAAAAGTCTTACATTTATACAAAATAAGTGAAAATTTTAAAAAAGATCATTTTGCTTGTATAAAGATACAAACATCTCCTACAGCCTATCCTTATTATGTTATCCTAGATTACAGAAATTGATTTAAGAGTAGTCATTGACCTAGAAAAAGAGGCACATGTGAAAAATGAACAACCTTTAGGACCAGATTCAGAAGGTCTGAAACTGAAAATTAGGGTGCAGCCTCCTGCTTGGCTATGAAGACCCCAAACGCCTGCATAGCTCTTTGCTCACAGTCTCACAGTGCCCACTGACACTATCTAGCTCAGCCCTAGAAACTGTGAATTCAAAACAAACCTGCTCCTTGGAGATTCTTTTAGTGGCTGAGAAGTAGGCTAGGCTGAGCATTATTTAACCACAATGCTACAGTCAAGCTTCATCCCTGTGTAAGATTTTAAGGAATGTGCAATTCCTTTCGGAAAGGAATGCCTTCCTTTCCTTCCCTTTCCTGTGTAGTTCACAATACAGACAGCTGGGAGAGGAAGGTTTGCTTAAAAAATGCAATTTCAGTGGTTCCTTTTGGCTCTCAGGTTCCATTCTTGAATTAAGTCAACAAAATGAGAGTCATGCATATATTTCTGCAGAGGACAGCTCATCTCACTAAGCTTAGGATCATATCAGAATGATAGAAAATTTATTTAGTCTCTGAATTTGCTCTCGTAGCTAAGTATTTAGTTTTTGATGGACAGGAATTGGGGTGTCATGGTTAACATGCAAAAAAAATCTGCAAAGGAGTAAATAACAGAAAGAATAAATGGTTCTGTTTTGCAAAGTGAGATTCTTGGCATCCATTACCTTCAGAAACAATTGAGAATGTGCAATAACACTCAGGAGTGATCTTCAAATAACCTTTGAGGCAAAGCATTACAAATATAAACTAATTTTAAAAGATAAGTGTAAAACCCATAAAATTCTAGCAGAGCTTATTTACTGTTTTATACCAAGATCTATGCTTCTATAAAATTTTGTGGAATTGCACCTAATTTACCATGGGTTATTTCTTGAATAAAAACTAGAAGAAAGGGAATAATAATTTCCCTATAATTCTATATTATTTTATATATTTTATCAAAGTAGGTAACCTACCTATAATAAAAATCCAGCAATTATGTTTTGTAATACTATGTTTATTGTATTGAGTTATATGCAATATAATACACATCAATACCATATGGTGGATAAGCAGTAAAATAAAGAGTATGAAACACAATGGCATTACAATTATTTAGTGCTATAAACACTATAAAGCATCAGAGTAGCTAGCAAAATTATTCTAAAAACTAGGCAGGCATGTATTTTTAAAATTTTCTGAGAGCTTTGCCGAGAACTACTCATCTGTGAGTATATCCTCCTTCCTCCTTAAAACTGGGGTTGAATCCTCCACTGGTGTAATTTAAGACAGATCCACAAGCATAAATCAAGTTAATCAACCTACAACAGCCTAGAGTCTACATCCACGTGCATTCTTCCCTCCACCTACTGAATTATTCTTCAGTGCAAGCTCAGAAACCCAAGTTAAGCAACTAAGAGTGCACCAAAAGGGAAATAGACTTTAAAATAATAATTATCACATTATTAGCATACTTTGCACACAACAGGAGTGCTCTGAGAATTCGAAGCTGAAGAATCAGTCTCCAATCAATCACAACATGTTCACAAAACCCATCTGACAGACGAGAAAGGGATGAGGATTACACTCAGCCTTAACAAAACAGATTAAGCTCCCATTTGCTTTGACTGCAAAGCCAGGTTATCAAGTTCCAACACCCATCAAGAGCTACTTTTACTTCAGAATCACAGCTCTTTCCCCCTCAGCAGCACTGACTCACACACTACAGGTCTGGTGTAGTAAACAAGACCATTCTCAAGTCTGTAAAAAAGATACCTTCTGAATCAAGAGACCTGAGTCCCACCTTGTGGATTCAGATAAACTTCTAACTCAGGAGAACAGGGACTCTGTGTGTGTTTTTTCTGGCAGTTGCCCCAGAATGGTGCATAAGTACAATTGCCTGGGTGGAGAAGGTGGTTCCCCCCAAGAAAAAAGAATTGAAAAGATGAATTTTCTGAACTGAAGAAGAAAGGAGGGATCTGGACAAGGTGGACTGATGGAGCAAGGCCAGTTGTCTAAGGTTCAACAAAGCCATGTGCCAGGTTGTGCCCTTGGGTCACAACTAAAGGCTCTATCATAACATATGCATTACAAAATTTATAACAGTCAAGGACCTGGTGTATCAAGATATAGAAGTATTTGTCTTATTCCTCAGTGAAAGGAGTTTGACTGAAAAAGTCATGTCTCTATTGGAATTTTACTCACATCATGCGTGCACTAAAAAATACCAGTGAAAATATTAAATATTCTTCTTGTAACTTAGAGATTATTTTTCATGTCAGAGAAATGTATTTGCAGATTTATTGAATCAAATTCATCTTTAACACTAAAATTCACTGGAATTATATTGAGATGAGGATGGCATATTGACTTCAATAATGCAAAACCACTAACACTTTTTAAATTTTTTTTTTAAGATATTAGATTAAGTATCTTAAGGAATGTGTGTTACTAGTAAGATTCTATTGCACCACAGATTCTGTTACACAACAACCTTAAAATAAGTTTTTATTAAAAGATATTTTGTGTAGGAAGACATTTAGGACTGATGTTTTTCTTCATCCATCTTTCTTTATTTCAGACACTGGAATTGTTCAGAGAAGCTCCAAAACCCTTTTTCAGATATAAAATTCTCTTAGGATCACAGACATTATCTAAGCATAACAAAAGAAAAAGTAAAAACAAGTGTTTTTTGGAATTTAAATAAACATTGTTACCAAGCAATGCTTTTGCTACTTCTTTAACACATCACTATTAGGAGGAGGTTACAGTTTTCTAGGACACAAAATATTTGAAAAATAAAGCACACAGTTCATGTTGCTGAAAGTACACAAAGGAATAAAGCATGGCAAAGGATGGGCCAAATTCTGTCTTCCTGAGCCTGTCTTACAAAGAGTACAGTTTCAAACAAGCAGCAAAGAGCATGACTTGCTTACTTTTCAAGCATTTTACAGCATTCTAAAAATGAACAGAACAAAGTTATCTGTGCGTCACATCTGGCTAAATTAATCTGTTCTTGTAGAAGAGACTCTTACAAGAAGACCATAACTTATATCAACAAGAGAATATAAACCGACAGCTTACATAGCAAATGTCTCTAGTATTTAACTGCTGCAAATATGAAGACTACAGACAGCACTTGGTTGATGATGCAGGAAGGAAACTGCATTGTGTTTGATGCCGGGATTCAGAACTGTAGCAGGATAAGCCATTGTGTAAGGAGAGCAGCAGTTTATCTGGATGGGTACAATTTTCAGAAGACAAATGGGAAACAGGAAAGAGAAGGTGTGGTGGTTTAACACTTGAACCACAAGTGACAAAATCACTTATGCAGGTTTTGTAATAATAATGGTGTAATAAAGGAAGTGATAGCAATGCCATATTTTAGGGAAATCTAAGAGGAAGCAGAAATGCAAAAAGGAATAGCAGTCATTGTCTGCAAAAGTATACCATGTCAGCAGCTCAGATGAGCTGATGAATGAATTTGGAAAAGTCAACGTGACAAGTGCAGGAATTAATGCTGATCTTGAGAGGAAATGTGAAGGAAGTTACTTTAGCTATACTTTACTAAGCATGAACATAAATTGAGGAATTATAAAAATATTCAGTTTCAGGATATCAAAGTACTGGTTTGAGAGGTAGCACAAATATTGGTAAGGGCAAGAAGAAGGATGGAAAACTCTAAGGCACAGGAATATTCACATACAACTACTAAAAAGGCCACCAGGTTTGCTGAGCAAACTCCTTAAGAAGCACAGTGTAATAAATTCTGTCAGCATAATTTAAAATTGAAGCATTTCTGTTCCATGCATATTTAGGATGGGAGATTACTTCTGCAAAAAACCCCTGCAATTTCTTCCTTACTTTTCTCTCAGGATGAAGCATACAGGTCTGAAGGCATGCAAGGATTTAGGGAGTCCATTTGCACCAGTGAAGACTCACAAGGAAGCCTCTGCCTATGATTTGCTCTTCCTTTGGCAGCACAGCCATTGGCAGCTATGCAATTGACAGAATCACAGAACAGGAAAGGATAGAAGAGACCACTGGAAGTCATCTGGTCCAAGTTTCCTGCTCAAGTCAGGTCATCCTAGAGTACCTGGCACAGGACTGTGGTCAGATGGTTCTTGAACATCTCTGGTGGGGGAGACTCCACAACCTCTCTGGGCAACCTGTTCCAGTGCACAGTCACCTGCACAGTAAACTTCTTCCTCACGTTCAGGTGGAACTTCCTGTGTATCAGTTTCTTTTCATTGTCTCTTGTCCTGCTGCTTGGCACCACTGAGCAGAGCCTGGAAACATTGTCTTGATATCCCTTTCAGATACTGAAAGACATTGACGAGGTCTCCTCTCAGCTGTCTCTTCTCGAGGCTAAACAGGCCCAGCTCCCTCAGCCTTTCCTCATAAGAGAGATGCTCCAGTCCCTTCATCATCTTCATAGCCCTCTGCTGGACCCACTACAGGAGTTCCACACTCTCTTCTATGGAGAAGTTCTGGTTCTGCATCAAAGTGGCATTTCTGGGATAGCAGCACCAGAACTTGGGCCCTTGTCTTGGATGCATTGTGAGAGCAGCCCTGGAGCTGACAGAAGACTTGCAGGCTGGAGAATCACCTGGTATAATGCAGTTCTGTTAGCAAAAGACAAAGGGGAGGAGAGCCCTGCTGCAGAGGTGTCTTTGTGGGCTTCCAAGATCTTCCATTTAAATTGCAGTGGGATCTGCAACTCCCTGACCAGGCAACTGCTAGCAAAATGAAAGGAGAGAAAAGTCCTCTAAATTGTTTCCTGTTTCTAATGTCAACGCAGTGGCCTTGCCTCAGTAGCAAAGGCACTTCACAGTAATGCAGTGTTCCACATCAAAGGCAAAAGGAGAAGCGTTAAAGTTTCCTTTTTCATAAAACACTCAAATGCTATGAGATAGTTGGCCTGAGTGGCTCTAGCAGTGATTTTAAACGATTAAGATCAAATGGAGGAATGGAAGTCAAAGGAACCCTACAGACAGGCTCTAATCTTCCTTCAGTGATCACACACAACATTTGTAGTGTTTTGAACTGCTAATGTAGTGCCCAAGAATGAGCTTACAATTCACTTCAGAAAATGCATGATACAGGCTTCACTGCAGATAATGAAAAGGGTAACTTTAACTACAAGCAATAGTACATTGCTAATTAAAAATATTTAATACTTTAGGAATACTCCTTTAGCTTCTGAATTTTTATCATATGAAAGAATAAGCAATTCTAATACTCCAGGTCAACATAGTTTCTTCATATGTTCTAGTGATACTGTATATCCTGTGTCTACAACTGCAGTATCTATGTCATCAAACTTTCATTTGAGCGTATGATTAATATCCATAAATACAAATATATTTACATTGAAAGAAATGCTGAATTGCAGATCAATAGGTTCAAAAGTCAGACATTCATGCAACTCCTGAATATTGCTGCCACCTTCAGGAAACACATGATAAAAAAAGACCAAAATATTCATTAGGAAAAAAAAAGGAAAATAAAGTCAAGATTTATGATGCCACTTGGTTATTATGTTGTAGTTCTGTGAGATAACAGAATATAAAGATAATTTTATTATTCTCAATTTCCAATAAATTCCTAAGTCTGATGCTAAGAGAGCTGCCTAAGGCCAGTCAGAGCTAGAGACACATGTCCTCAGCTCCTTGAAGTTTCACCAAAAGAAAGTTGTGGATTGTAGAATTATTTTATTGGCATTTGGATATTTATATTGTCATTGAAGTTTATTTTGTCTTTGATTCTTTGAGGTAGTTACTTAGCACTGCAGTATAGATTTTATCACTTCAGTTCCAGTAGTTACTTTTACAACCTCAAGCAGAGCATCTATTGAAAAGTGCATCATAAAATACAGATGGAAAAATCAGTACCTACATATTCAGGAAGTTACATTTTTAATCAATAACATTCCTGATTGTTATTGGACAGGCTGGTTCCAAGTTGGTGCTTTACAACGTTATGCAAGAGTCCTATTGATTTCCTGCCAGTTTCTCACTTTTCAGAAAAAAAGAGATCAGGAACAGCAAAGTAAGATCTTCAGTCTTTTTGAAATGTCAGCATAACTGAAGTTTAATTACCAAGTAAGCAAACTGACCCAATTTATTTTTTTTTTTTATTCCTATAATCGCTTACATGCATCTCATACCAGCTTAGCTCTCAACAGGAATGTACAAAGTCATCTGATGTAACTTTAGACCTGTCAGGACACTTTACATTTTCCCTGTTACAGAACTGGTATAAATTCTGTTTGCATGCGTTTCAACACAGGACTTCCAAGTGCAGCTGACAGCATAAGTGCTCCAGCCTGCAACCCTCGTGACCATTTACCCACCAGCTCCTCAGTGTTTGTTTTAACGGAAACATCTCGCCATGGGTTAGTATTTCCCCAGAGTGCACAGGGAGGAAAGGACAGATGGTCTCCAAAATAGAAAATTTCCTTTGGAAATTATTTAAAAAGACTTTCCCATCAACTGTAATATTTTAAGCAGTTTCCTTTTTGATAGTTATGATTAGATTATGATCTAATGATGTCTTAAAACATAGTCATTGTTCCTGCAAATTTGGGAAACTGCCATAAATGTGATGTGAGAGGGCAACATATGCCACAGTGTTCATACAAGGGTTGATGAAGCGTCTTCATCTTTTATTTGGAGGCTTGAGAACTGTTTAAGGGATGTCAGAGTGTGCAGAAAGTGGTACAGACTTCTTGTGCTACCACCAGAACCAGAATTCACACTTATTTCTGCTTTCCTAATATCTTCCTATCTTAGTTCCAGTTTGGAAAACTCTAAAGTGAGGTCACCTTGTCTCCTTCTGGTCTTCATTTAGCTCTGAAATGGGAGTATAGAAAGTTGCTTTTGTTTTGGTTTGGTTGGGTTTGTTTTGGTCAAGTAGAGTTTGCCTTCCCTTTTAGTTCTTTGGTATATCCTCCATAGAAAATTGTATCAGCCAAAGAAAGGCTGATAAACTGGAATTTCAATAGATACTGGCTATGTTAAATTATTCAATGAGACAGTAAACCCCAATTCCTTTAGTAGATCCTATATACAGAGTTGGTGAAAGTCTTAGCTAAACAGTCTTGGAGAAACTAACAGGTGTACATCACCTACATAAAATCAAAATCTCTCCAGACTTTTGTGAGTCATCCAGAAAAAGAGTTGTCTTGTGGGAAGTTGCAATGAAGGAAAAGAGATAGTAAGAAAGAGCAGAAATAGCTGAGAGAAATTATGTCCCTGGTTTAATGACATGAGCACCAAGACAAGCTACCTCCAGTTGTAAAGAAGATTCCTTTGTTTTCCACAGTTTCTTTCTTTCTGGTCTGCCACACTGAAGACACTGCAGGAACATTATAAATATACAGAAATTTGGCATAAACTGGTAATTCAAGTTTTGGGATGTGTTCAAGTTATGGGGAGACAACTGTATCAATTAAATGAAACTTCTCTATAATACTTAAATTACTCACATTCCTATGTTTCAGAGTTTGAAACTCTGCTTATCTTATATGCTACACACTCTAAGAATTTGTGTATTTGTTGTTTCCTTTAAGTTTCTATAATTATAGAAGCCAGCACTATGACTTTCTAACAATGCTGAGATCTTATGAAGAGTTATTTGTACCTCATGCCTTCCTGAACTGGGGTTAGGAGCCAGGCTTTCCTGTTTGTACAACCGAGAGGGAACATCTGGAATATTTTTACCAAGGAGAAGGAATTTCTAGTGTAAGAGAGGGTGGAATTTCCCCAGTGTGAAATCCACATGAACAATTCCACAGTAATTGCAACCTCCCTTGTGTGCCAGACATCCATCCATGTAAACACACTGTACTTCAGAACAGTGTTGTTCACTCTGGAGTATCACCCTCAGAGGGTGTCTGCCTGGATGCATCCTAATACTCCTGTCCAATGGCATCTGAGCTCTGCCAGCTTTGCTCATGAGGAAGGGCTCCAGGTCACAGAGGCTGCAAAACCTGACTAAAGAAGCTGGATGAAATTCAGAAGATGGGAGAGGGTAGAAAGGAATGGAAGGATTTCAGAAACACCGCAGGCATCATGAGGACATCTTTCTGTGATGCCACTACAAGTGCAACTTTTCTTATGAAGTGTTTTATAGGATAGGGAAGGCTTGTTAAAGTGGAGGCTCTTTCAGTAAGGACTAGGAATACTGAACACTATGTACATTGATTTTTTTCCTAGTCTGATGAAACTGAGATACTGTCACTTGAATCAGTGCTTGTGAAGCGATAAAGGAATTAGAAGTGTTGCACCACAGCGCCTCTCAGTTGGTATGGGGACAGAAAAGAGGCAAACCACTTGGTTGCCTGTGAAGGAAGAGCCTGGCATGGATGAGGAATAAACTGCTGTCACTTGTAGCCTATTCCAAACGGTGCACTTAGAAGATGGGGAGAGTGCATGGCCACACTAACAGGACTCTGGTTAGTTTACTGGAGACCCTTTGCAAGCAGCAGTCAGCAGACAATTCTCCCAGCTTTATTTTGTGGATACCTGCAAGCACTGGCCCCTTCAAAAAACTGAGGAGCTCAGTGCTAAAGGTATCACAGAAACTCTGTTGCAAGTGATCAAAATCTGGTTTCTCAGAACTGGCAGTAAGATAGGTTTATGTTTCAATTCCTGAATCACTCATTTTCAATAGAAATACTGCAGTTTATGTTCCTAGTTCTACTGTGTAAGTAGATCTCCACCAAAGGGGCTACAGGTCCAGTTAAAGGAACAAGTCCTTATGGAACATCAGCTTTACTTCGAAGATTAACATTAAAGGACACAGCATCATGGAAGATTAGCATCCCCCACCATCGGAACCACTACAAAAGTGTAGGAAGAAAGAATAGCAGTGCTCTATGTAACAGCCGGCATGCCAGTGCTGACAGACATTGTTATATGAGTATTTATGGTAACTAAATTCTGGTTTATTACAGCTAAACTAATATAAATAATTTAAAATAGAACTGCTTTTGCTGGTTTTGTGTTATGCATTTATTTGTCGGAGAGAAAAAGTACTATTTGATATTTCTGTAATATTTCCTTCATCACAGGAGGGAATGCAAAGTTAAACAGGGCTGAAAAACTCCTTGTCACCCATTATTTTATTTATTGAGACAATCTGCTCCCCTGCTGATGTAAACCGGGAATAATGTCATGACCGTATTCCTCTGATTTCGGTGAGAAACCGGGGGGGCACCACTCCGGGCTGAACAGAGAGGAGGCTGAAGTGAGAGCAGAGCCTTCAGGGAGCTCTGCAGAGGTGACCAAGGGCATCCCATCCTTCCGCGGAGCGCCTTTCCCGGGCCGCTCTCAGCGCCGCAGCCGCCACCGGGGCAGCGCCGTCCGGCGCGGGCGGAGCGGGGGCGGCCGGGCGGCCTCTCGCGATGTTTCCAGGGCCCGGCGAGACTCGGCGGCGGCGCCGCGGTTGCCAAGGGCCGCGGCCGCCCAAGGTGAATCCCGGCGGGGCGGGCAGCGGCGCGGGGTCCGGCCGGGGAGCCAGCCGTGGAGACGGCCGGGGAGCTAGCCGGGGAGCCAGACGGGGAGCTAGCCGGGGAGCCAGCCGGGGTCGCGCACGGTGCCGCCCTAGGGCTGGGCGAGACTGGGGATGCGGGGCTCTCGGGGCGTAGGGAGCGTGGCGGAGCTGAGCGGGTGCGTGGGGCGAGCCCACGCGAGGTGTGCGGGCAGAGCCCGCCCGCGGTGTCAGCGATAGTTGGGGGAAGCACCTGGCCAGGCTGAGCCTCTCCCGACGCTCGGGATGGGACCGATGGCTCTCCACGCGCGTGGGTTGTCCCAGGAATCCCGGTTGCCGCCCAGCACTGGTGCGCAGCCGGAGAAGGGGTAGGAATTCTCGCACTGCTCGCATGCTGGGAACGGCTCTCCTTGGTTTGTTGCTAAAACTGCCTCCCTGCGAAGGCTTGTATAAGGATAAAATGCAACATCAGGCCGCTTCTGAATTGTCAGGTTGTGGGGCGGGATTTGCATTCTGAGACAGTGCCGGGACCTTGAAAGGACTTCCCGAACTGGGCTTTGGGTAAAGTTGTATTTTAGGGAGAAAATGACCATTTAGATATTGCCTGGAAGCCGGGTGGGGGGATACGCCTGCTGGGAAATGACCCCCAAACCAACAACTACCAAAAAACCAAGCACAACAAACCACAAACCTTTACAAATATAAGATATGTATCTTTGTTAGTGATTACATAAGTCAGGTATGACTTTCCAAGGCAAACTGGAGGTGAAGCTGCAATACTTTCATGATTTCTCTTTATGAATAAATTGAGCAGCGCTTTGCACTGCCAGCCTGTATCTGGATACCTTGTGCTCTTAAAAATCCCTAGTTATACCAAAATACTAGGTGATGGGGTTTTTTAGGTGATTAGGGTATTGTCTGGTGCTTATGTAGACCTGAAAATGCATTGACTTTGATTAAGTACCTTGAGATTCTATAAGAAAGAAGGCTGCAAATTTAAGATTGTTGCAAGGGATTTGAGGTGTTTTGTTTGTTTGCTCTGTATTTACTTTAATGAAATTTCTGGTAAGATGACTTGAATTAGTATTGAGTTATGTTGGCTCAAAATAAAATGTTCAGTAACTTTGTTACTTACAACAGAGAAGTGCTAATTTGATGAACCTTTCATGGAAGATACCTCTTCCAGCTGGTGGTGCTTGATTCTTAAGCAGTAGTTTACTATATTGTCTCTTCCAAGTGTGTGTGTGTGTGTGTGGATTGTTTAATCACAGGTGCTTAAAGAGTCTTTAATTTTGAATTCAAAAAAGTCAAACATCACTAAGTAATTTCCCCTTAAATAAGCTAGAAATATATAAGCTACAAATGCCACTGAGGTTTGAAAGTATTCCATGGCATATCAAGATTTTTAAGCCATTAATTAATCAAGATCAGAATTGAGCTTTTGTCTTGTTTTGCAGCCCTTGAAAACTTAATTGCTAGTCTGTCTTCTGGATTTGACAGATGTTTCCAGTTTCTCACTGCTTCTGCTCCTCCCAGTTTTTTCCAGCAGTTTCAGTTTAATTTGACAGGACTCTGCTAGGTCATTGCAGCTGATTAGCACAGGGAAATTAAACAGTTCTGATAATTCCACCTGGCGCTTGCAAAAGCTGACAGCACTTTCAGTCATGGGCACAGCTGTAGCACTGAATGGAGGGATCCCAAAGTCAGAACTGGGTAGTAACAGTGGATGAGAAGCAGGTGAGAGACTTACAAAATTTTCTTATCAAGATATAGTCATTACATCTGTAAAACCTTCCCTTCTTTTTATTTTTTTAGCTTACAGTGTGACCTTGTGCCTATATGATGGGCAAATTCTCAAGCAAGTACAAATAGGAACGTTCAGGCTTTTCTTAATGTAATATCTCCTTTAAGAGTACTATGCTACCATATCAGCAGTTTTATTGAAACTGATTTGATTGTTCTGTTTTCAGATTATCTGAAGATAAGCGCTATCAAATATTTCCTGCCTAAGATTATGTCTTTTAATAGAAAATCCTGTTCATAACAATAAAAAAGTGGCAATGTAAGGGATTTATGATTTTCTTAGCATCTTGAGGAAAAACAAAACTATGAGAGTTTCTTATTCTTCTACTTGTTTTCTACAGATGTCTCACTTTACAAGTGAAGATGAAGCTCTGTTACAGTCTATGCTTAGACAGTTGCTGCAGAGTGTGAAAGAAAAAATCACTGGAGCCCCATCAGTAGAATGTGCAGAAGAAATTCTCTTGCATTTGGAGGAAACTGATGAGAATTTTCACAAGTAAAAATATTTTTCCTATTTTTAGTCTTTTGAAGAAGTTGGTATGTGTTAAGCTGTATTAACAGTTGGGAAAAGTCTACATTTTATGTTGCTTTGTAAATGTGTGTGTATTTATACATATATAGATATTTCTGTCACTAGTCAACTCTGAAATTATGCTAATTTAAATAATAAAAACTAATGTTGCCACTTTCTTGGTTTGTTTTTTCCCCTCCACTCTTCCTGATATATTTTTACTGTAGTAGTAATTCACAAACTGTTTGTGAGAGAGGAATTTACAAAGCCCTGATGCATGTGCTCATGGAATGTACTAAATGCACACGTGGAAAGGAGCTAGAATTAGTCACTGACGGCTCTCAGTATATTTGACACCTGCTAGACGATGTAATCTTGTTTTTCAAAACAGTACTTTTTCAGAGGGCTATTTGGCTTCTGTATTTGATTGTGCTCTCTGGCCTATATTACAGAACATGTCTATCTTATCAGGTAGACATTCTTTTAATTTATGTTTAAGTAAAGCAGAAATGTATCCCCATCACACTTCTGTAAAATCAGACTTGACAATATGACCTCACTTATATGAAGTCTAGAATTCCAGATCCCACGCTCCTCTTCCCTTTCCATGATGTTATAACTTAATTATATTTTTACTACATGGGAGATTTTTAGTACACATTTTATGACAAGCCAAGAGACTATCAAGCTGAAATTACCTAAAGACATTTTAATAAGGAACAGAGCTCTGTGTCCTGACTTCTTCTGAGAAAGCTGGTTTCCTGTCACTTTTTTTAGAAGTAGCACTATTTACAATCTCTTAAATTTACCTAGGTATTGGCATTGCTTTGTCAGTAGTAGAAGTTAGGTGAAAGTAAGTAAGTGAAATAGAACTAGGGTTTATCTAAAATTTCACTGTAATTTTAAAACTTAAACTCACATGTGTTCTGAAGATTCTTTAAAAGGTATTTTAGCTCAGTTTTAGTTTTTGTTACAAATTATATTGGATTACACAGTTGCTTGTACTCCTGTGAATTTTGAGTAGTAGGTTGCTGGGTGACAAACATGAGAGTAAAAGAATTTGGTTGTAAACTTGTCAAAGTTAAAAGATACATGTAATTCTGAAAGAAAAAAAATATTTAGGGAAGATATATACAATAAAGCTCAAACAAAAAAAGTGAAACTATTTCTGTCATTTTTTCTGAGAACTTAATAGAATACACAGTGTGAGGGAGTAAAGTCTGTAAGGGGTTGAAGCAATGCCTATATAGCTTTTCCTTTTACAACAGTGAAACCTTGACATCCATTACTCTTTCCTGTATGTTAGAAAATTGGTGATCCTAACAATAATTTCTTTTCATGAGAACAGTTTTAATTTACATTTAATGGAAAATCAAGTGATCTTTAAATGCAGAACATGAGGGTTACTATCTGGTGCTGGAATATTTCTGGAAGTATTCTTGTCTTATTAGTGACCCATGGCAGTACAGACTGGTTTTCATGGAAAGTCAGAGAGGTCATATGGTCATTTATGAGGCCATTAAGAAACTTTCTTTTTAATCCATCCATCCAGATTACAAGCTCCATTATTTATAGGGTGTGCTTTTGGACTGTCCGATGCTCTAGTTCAGCTCAGCATTTTCAGTAGTACCATTTCTGTAATTTTACCAGATTTTGAGGTCTTACTTTATCCTTTGTTCACACTTTGGTGTAGAAAAGACAGAAATGCAGGATCCTCAGTAAGCTAATGAAAAGGAAAATTGAATCAAGTACAAAACTTCTGTGCAGTACTAGACATCAGGATTTTAAACTACATAGGTAACGTTTTCTGTGACATTAGAGGTGTTTTTAACACCACCCCCAGAATGATTCTTTTGTAAGCTCTGCCAGATCAGTCTGAATTGATTCTGCTTGTGAAGTAGTACTGTCATTGCTGTAACACATAATAGTTACAAAACATTTCTAAGGTGGAAGAATAATGCAGAAGATAAAGACTAAAACATTAGACATAAAGCTAGTGATCTGAATAGCAATGTGGCTTCTGTATATTTCAGAGTGAAAGAGTCACTGCAAAAATATATATATATGCTGGAAATGTTGCCCTTATAAAACAAAGGGGAAAAAGTTTCATGAAAGCTTTCATGCAGTGGAGAGAGGTGTGCAATTTCACAAATGAAAACAGAAATGAACATGTTTTGCATCTTTCTTGAGATGTATTTCTGTTACTTTCACTGAGAACAACAATGGAAAGGTAGGGGAAAAGAAAAATACTGACATACCTGTTGGAACCTGAGGTAGGCAATCTAGTGATTGCCTATATCATGATACAATTTTGTGTGCTTTGTTGTTTGGTTTTTGGGTTTTTTTATCCAAGTTAACATGAAGTAGTTGCACATCTACATTTGATACAATGAAAATAAAATGATGCATCTACTGTTAATATAGGGTTACTTTTTTGTACGTTTGCTTTGCCCTTTATACAAATCAGAAAACTAGCCAAAAAGAAAAGTTGATTTATTCTGGGCAGTACTCTTTAGCAATTTCCATAGATAATACAAAGTTGGAGGACCCAGGGAGTCTTCAGTTTGAAATCTCCATCTGATTATTCCATTCTTTCAGCAAGAACCTGTGGGTATCTGATCATTAGATTGCAAAATGCTAAATCCTTGAATTTAATATGTTTGTGTAATCACAGATGGCTGTTTTGTCAGTTTGACTGACATCTGTGTACTGTCATGACACACAGATTTTTGTAAGCCGTAGGTATTCTCATGTGCTCCAATTTATAAACTGTGTTTTCTGTGTACCTTCTAATTTTGTGTGTATAATGCATAAATAATAATACCAGACAGATTATACTCTAATACAGTGCTATGTTCAGAGTGCTACAAGGAATGTTTCTTTGGAATTAAAAATTTCCTGATACTCTTTGGTTTTAATCTACAAAACCTTAACCTTTTTTCTGAGTGGATTTTTACTTCTAGAAAAAATATAAAATGAAATTATGCTATTTGGTAAACTAACTATTGGTTTTGTTTCTTCTATTTGATATTGTTTCTTCCTGCAATATACTGATAATGATCATATTGAAGAAAATCAAACTGTAATGCGTTATTTTACACTCCTGAAGTTTATTTCTATGCAAGTCATAAACTCTTACCTCAGGGTAGCAGATCTACTGGGAGAGAAAGTAGTGGTTGTTGGTCTATCATGTTGAAAATGTTTTATGGTGAATTCAGGGAGATGTTACATTTTAAGTTTGCATGTTTCTCACAGCTATGAGTTTGTGAAATACCTTAGACAATACATAAAAAATACTTTGGGACCTGTGATTGAAGAAGAAACAGAAAAATGTACCACTGCTCAAAATCAGGGTGAAATATCTGGCTATGACACACTTGTGCAACATCTTACTAAGAAGACCCGTGAATCGAAAGAGTGAGTATATGGAAGTAATTCACATCTGTTTCTTCTTTGTCTTCATCTTCCTTTCTCTTTTCCATAATGTGTTTTGAAAAAATAAGTTCTGAACCAATAACAATTCTGTACCTGTAACCAAAGTCAGTGCTGAGCAGTTCAGATAATGCCAGCCTACCCTGCAATTTGTCATGCTTTGTCTCACCTTGGAATTAAGGTTGTGAACTATTGCTTAAAAAGATTGCTAGCAAACGTGAAATTCTTGAGGTATTTAGGATTTTAGCATCAGTGGTCATTTTTATATGCTGCAAAATAAAAAAACAGGAAAATAGATGTTAGGATGACCAGTTTTCAGATTATGCTTGTATGATTTTGTTTCAAGGATTGGGACTTTAGGGTTCTTGTGCTCATTAAAATTGGTAGAAGAAACTCCAATGAACTAAATATGTGTCTTATCTTTTTAATTTGACATGTAGGAGAATATTAAAGCACAATACAATAATTTGTATCTTTGATGACTGTAAAATAAATAATTGTAGCACTAAGATAAAAAATAATTTGAAATAAAACATGAGCATTTTACAATAGGATGCTTTTCTGAAGCATTTTTTTAATCTTGAGTTGCTTCCCCCTGGATATTATTTTTCAATTAATGGAAATTAGAAAAACCCTGGTTTTGTTGAAAGAAAATTATTTTGTGTGCAAGACCTGTCCTCAAGATCTTGAATTGGGATAATGTGTTCACTTCTACTGGTTCTGCTTGAGGTTTATAGCAGAAGAAAAGTTGCATGTTGAACTATAAGAAACAAACAGTAATAAGGATGAGAACTGGCTTGTTTTCTGAGGCTTGTTCCTCTTTTTTAGACTCATGTTGTTCTTTCTTAAGAAAATCCCAAAATAGAATTATGCTAGTGGTATTTCATTGAATGGTTCTAGAAGGAAAAAAAAAAAAGGAGTTCTATTGTATTTTAAAATATTGTTAACTGAAACATGTAAGGTGCATATATATTTTGGTGCTGGATTTGGATTTGGATTTCATATTCATTCATTTCTGTAAGTTCAGTGAGTTCAAGTCCAATTAGCATTAGGTCATATTCAGTTATTCGTGATGTAGCAATTTTTTCTTTTTTCTACATAGTGATTTATATGTCCCTTAATATTAAAATCATCTTTACTTTGAAGATACAGAGAAATGATGCATGCCTTGAAGAATGTCATGATGATTGTGGTAGAATCTTTGATTAACAAGTTTGAAGAAGATCGGATGCATGATAAGGAGCTGGATAGTAAAGCAAAGAAAGAACATCAGAGTGGCTATTACACAGACAACTGTTCTGACAGTGACTCCTCCTTCAACCATGTACGATGGGTTTTCTCTCTGTTATGAAATAAGCATGATATTGCAAAATTGTTCAGTTTCTGTCAGAGGAGACTGAGAATGGCCCTAGAGAATGATTAATTCTTCCCATCTTTTTTATATCCTAAACCCAAATTATTTACTTTTCTTTTGATTTTAAGTACTAAGCTTATACTAGCTACTTTAGGCATCATATGCTGGATGAGATTAATATGATGTCCATATGCTCCAAAGTACCTATCCAAGTATGGTATAGAAAAAGATAAGATAATGATAAAAGCAGATCATCTAACTTTTGTAATTTTACTTTAGAAGCCAAATAATGTGCAGTTCATTTCCTGACCACTGTACTTTGCTACACTGCTTGCCAATGAATTATTATAAGGATTTTTTGAAGATATAGAAAACTTTGAAGTAAAACAAAATATGTAATGGTAATTTCATTAGCTTAACTTTGGGCAAACAGCAGAAAACATTTGGAATGTTGACTTTATTGTTAAATTAGTTTAAATATTGAAGTCCTAATTATTAAAAGTAAATTAGGTATCAGGAAGACTGATGATTTTAATCTTCTGCTGTTCAATTTAATAAAATATACTAATGATAATTTTATAATGTGTTTTACAGAGTTACGCGTTCATGAGTCAAGAACAATTGCAGCTGCTCGCAGAAAGGCTTGACCCTATTCAGCCCAAGGAAGTAAGTTTAAAAGCAGGAATGAAATGTTAATACAAATTAATGTTTATGGCATATTGGAGAGCAGCCTGTATGTACAAGAGTTCCTATGTACCTAAGTGGAAACTCATCTTTGTTGGTTCATATATGTTGGCTTCAGTGCAGAAATTACTCTGCAGTGCAGTATTTCATTATTTGTAACTAGTCTGGTTCAAAAACTAGTGTTAAGCAAGTATCTATTTTTTTTAGAAGTCCATGTGCTGTAGATCAGCATTTTTAGTTTCAAAATAAAGTTGATTTATGATAAATAAAGTAACTGTCCTGTATATATGTCCCTTGTCCTGTTTGGTAACTTCTGTGTTGCCCTTTGAGTTATCCCTGTCAGAAGAGACAGGTGTCTGCTGATTTGCCAACAACCTCCTGCCAAACAGAAAATATAAAGTCCAAGTTCGGTTTGCTGTTGTATCAGTGGCAGTACTAATTTGTGTCTCTAACCAGCAATCATCACCAGCTGCTGATATTTTTGAGGCTTGGGGAATTACCAGTTTGAGTGTGCTGTCTTGGTAAGACTTGTTGGGGGTTGTCTGGCAGTTGAAAAAGGCGTGGTAGGTAGGAACTGGTACAAACGTAGTGATGGACTTTTATTAGAAAAACAGATAAAAAGTCTGATGCTATTAAATGCTATTAAAATGTCCTACAGTTTCAGTAAGATGAAATAAATTGCTAAAGATTGCAGTTGTGTAAGAATAGAAAAAAAAAAAGTTACTTGAAATTATTTAGAATGCTGATGAAAATTCAGCAGTATAACACAATATCTAATAACCATGCCTACTTTCCCTAGCTGAGAGCTTTAGAGAGCTATATTCCCCAATAACAAAATATTTGATTACAACCAGAAAGTAGAACATAAACCTTGCATCCAGTATTGAAAACCTATTTAAAATGGTTTTATTGCTTCTTCGAATGCACACATTTTCTCCACTCAGTGATGTAGTGTTTTGTCTAAATAACCATAAAAAATGTAGCAGAAGATAAGTATTTTTTTATTTCTTATCTGTTCTGCAGCCAGGTTCTGTTCCTTCCTTCCTGCCTTCCTCTTCCCTACCCTCCCTCCCTCCCTCCCTCTGAGTTGTAAGTGACGTATTTCAGAGGTTGCTGTGAATGGATTTTTGGTGTTTATCTTTTTGACTGCTTCAGGTTCGCCAAGAAGCTTTGCAGACGCTGTGCTTGGCCCCTGCCTCTGATATCCTGAGCTCTGAGAGTTGGCCAAGTCTGCGCAGGCATCTGACGGTCTCTCTGGCAGATCCTGATACAACGTTCAGTGTAAGGGAACATTTTGTATCTAATCATTAGATGTGTATCCAAAGAAAGGAGTACTGAAGAGATTTAAGAAGTTACATACATGTTATAGGTACTCCAGCAAGGTTCCACATTTTATTATTTGTGTATGAATCACATAAATGATTTTTTGAAGTAAAAAAATACAGGATTCCATTAAATTTAGGTTTAAAGGACTGCAACTGGCTTTCAATAGGATTTTTAGACACCAAAGTACTCGTTTGCATTTCTTTTAATGGCAGTGAAGATGTCTGAATTTCTTTTAGCAAGAATGCACGTAAAAAAATGGACAAAATTGTTCTGTAAAATAGGTCATGTTAATATTTCCTACTCAAGTCAGGTTTATGCTCCATGATGATGAGAAAATGATACAAAGTAATATCACTCAGGCACTGATGAGGAAAAAAAAATGACAGCTGCTTAAACGGCTTTTAGATTATTTATTATGTCAATTAAACTTCTTTTCTTCTTCTAATTTTAAAGTGATTACCAAATAAATAGGAATGTTGCTCCAGCTGCTGTCATATAGTTCTGTTTCACCTGAGTTCTACAATTTCTTTTTAAACAGTGATAATTACAAGTCACTGATGCGTAATGGAAAAGTAATGTTCCTTCGTCTACTTTGTAACTCAGTGGGGCTTTGCACTGGTGCTGTAGTTCAAGTATTTGAATAAAATTTCCTTTGAACTGTAGATTTCTGTGATCAGAAACTATATTTTTAAAAAATATGCTTAACATCTGCACAGATGTCTAGATGAATAATATGTAATATTGGGAATAATACCTCTACATATTGATTATTTTGCAATTATAATACACAGTTAATAACTATTTAATACATTGCTTGTTTTTTCATCCTTAGGAGAAAATTCTTAGGTTCTATGCAAAAACCTTTTCTTCTTCTCCATTTAATATGACAAAAGAAGTCTATACAAGTTTAGGTATGTGCATTTAATTACATTTCAGACTTCATGAGTCACATACTTTTTGAAAAGTTAAGTTTTCTAATGAAGACTTTATAAGACAGTCTGTTTTGTCATTGTTGTCATGGAGGTGAATTGTATTTTTGTTTTTGGATTTCTTTTTTTTTAGCAAGACACTTGGAGTTGTACTTTCTTTCTGGAGGATATTCTCTTCATATTTCAGCTGGTCTGGATGTATCTAATTCAGATGTAAATCGTTTACTTAAAAAGGTATAAATGAACTTTCTGTACCTTTTCTATCATTACTGAAACATCATGCATTAATTATTTTTTAATTTTAATAATTATGTTTTCAGGTTCGCCTTTTAAATGAGTACCAAAAGGAAGCACCGTCTTCCTGGATTCGACATCCAGAAAAGTATGTCATCTTCAAAACCCTGTAACTGTTTCTTAATTTAATAGTTATTGACAAAAAATAAGATGCATGTAATTTTAGAAAAGGCTTGATTATAGGATGAACAGTGGCTAGTCAGTGACAAGAGGGGAAATAAAAGTAGAGGATGAGAAATGTAAAATATGGAAGTTGCATAGAAGTAGTCATGTTAAGCTGCTTGCCTAGCCTTTAGAGTGTTCTAAGTACTTTTGAACAAAAAATAGTTTGGATTCAAGTGTAGCAAGGGTAATATTTAGCACTTAACAAAAGATGTAATAACTTAGGAGAATATAGATGGATATTACTGTTATTTGTGGTATTATGAAGACTTAATACCCATAAAAGATCAAGTTAAAGATAGCGGGTGTTGATATTTATGATTTATCTGAACAAGGTTTTATGAGAAGTTTGTTCCTGAATATTCCTGGTGGAAAGACTTCAGTGATTTTTTTTGTTTTCTGTTCATTTTTTCCTATTTGTGTCATAAGGTACATGGAAGAAGTAGTGGAGAGTACCCTGTCACTTTTGTCAGTAAAACACAAGCCTAATCATCCTACCTCTCCAGATTTGTTGAGTCCAATGCACTTCCTGGCTCTGCTAGATATCAAAGCAGTGTGGTTTAAGAAGTGGACGGTAAGCAAAAACCCACAACCCAACAACATATAATTTATTCATGTCTGACACGTATTTTGGAAAGTTTGGGTTATGACATCACAGACCTATTGTATCCTATAACAACCTATACTGAGAACTGTAATTAAGGAAGTGCAGGGTTGTTTTAGACTTTTATGTCCACTGCTTTTCAGTACTACCCTCCACTTCAATTTCTGTTCAGTTACTAGTTTTCATGAAATTTCTTAGTATTTTCTGTGACTTATGTCCCTTTGGTAGAATTGACTGACAGCCATCAAAAGATGCAAATATTTTTTTGGAAGGAGTGATGAGCATGAATCAACAGTTATTATTGCACATTATTATATTATATGAATATATTGCACATTACACACAACTTGCGAACTTCCAGTGGACATTAGAGCTTTTTTCAGCCTACCATGTATAAACTTACAATGTAGAATTTACATAGCAATGTCAAAACATTGCATTTAGTATTTTAGTGTAGTTACTGGTTTTCTGTTTTTACTGAATGTTCTACTACACTTTTTTCTAATGATGTAGGGGTTTTTTTGTCATAAATGTACTGCAAACAAAAGTCTCAGTTGAGTATTATATTGGTTTATTGGAGTTGGAGTTCAATACACTGAATATGTGCGGTACACAATATGCCTAATAGAACAGAATCAGACATAATTTCTATTTCCTTAGTTAAAAAACAGAACATATCTTTGCAGCTGATATTACATTTTCTTTGTCATTTAAGCATGCATATTACAGCAGAAGAGTGGTATTTAGGCTTTTGGAAAGGAAATATAAATCCTTGGTAAGTACTTCTATTAACATACTTTATTGATTATATATTCAATAGTAGTCTGTGAATAAAATGTATTGATAGAATGAGGGCTAATGGCTTCAAACTGAAAGAGAGTAGATATAGATTAGATATTAGGAGGAACTTCTTTGCTATGGGGGTGGTGGAACATTGAAAAAGGTTGCCCAGAAAAGTTGTGGATGCCCCACCCATGGAAGCGTTCAAGGCCAGGTTGGATGGGGCCCTGAGGAACCTGGTCTAGTGCAAGGTGTCCCTGCCCATGGAAACTAGATGATCTTTGCTTAATGATCATTGATAAATGCAAAGAAGCATATGGCCAGCTATGAGTAAGGGGAATTTGGATATTTTATTGCAGGTGTTTACTTAGGATTATAATTTATTGATTTGTTATGTTGCATTCATATTTAGAATTATTTCCAGAAATGCATAAAAATGGAAGATAGTGCATGAAAAAATACCATAAATACTCTGTGCTAAATTTGGATTTTTGACAAAAAGAGACTAAAAAACTGCCATTGTATTCTTCGAAGCGTTAAGTGTTCAAAGTCAGCAAGATAAATCAGACTGGGAAAATATATTTAGTAATATAGCTGTTAATCCTAGCATATATTTTGTATGGGCAGATCTCTTTACTGGGGTGGAGGTTTCATTGTTTTCAATAAGACCAATGTAGATGTGAGATCTATTCATATAAACAGGACTTGGCTATATTGTATAAAATCTTGTAATACAAATGAAATCAAATGTAAAATATATGGGACTGATAAAACCTTAAGATGGAGAAAAGTACACAGACAGCTATAAGAGACCTTTATCTTTTTCATCTGTGTGCACAGAACAGGGAACAGAATAAAGCATGATCCATGCAACAAAGAGTTTATAGTAAAAAGTCCATGAGCAGGGTAGTCTAATCTAATTTATGAGCATGGGGTAAACATCCGATTAAGGTTGAGGTTTTTTATGGTGTATGTCTGTATATTTACACTTGTAAATAAATCTTGGCAGCTCCAAGCTGTAATAAATCTAACTCTTCTTCTCAGGTCATAAGAAAATAGAACAAATTATCTCTATCCCAGTTGAAACCAGGACAATGTGCTTTGTATTTCCTTGCTACAACCATGCTTATAATTTTTAAACTTTTATATACCTTGATTAGATTATAATGCTATGACAACAATACACCACCAGTAATAATAGCACCCAGCAACTAAGTGTATTCAAGACAAAGTTTTTCACATGTGTAAACTTAAAAATCTTCCACAGTAATGATGATAGGGCATTCACAGATTAACTGTTAACTTCTCAAAACACTTGGGTATTCTCTGTACTCCTATTCATAGATTGTCTTTATGTGTATAAAGCTGGTTGTGTGATATTGCAATAATAATGGTGATGTATTTTAGTAGCCCTGGAAAATTTTGCCTTCTGTTGGTTAATCCATCCAAAGAACTGAAAAATGAAGTCATGGAAGTGAAGTGGATATTTAAGTTCTTGTGTTAAAGGACAGTACTTGAATACAAGAGGGAATGAGTTTATTGTGAAATATTAGGTGCTTTATTATTTTGTGCTTTATTCCACAGATTAATGCAGCTGTCCAGCAATGTCTTGATTATTTCGAATTTTGCAAAGCAGCAGCTAATAAAAATTCCAAAGTCAGTGACTTTTCCCAGCAACACTGTAGTGAGTATCTTTGCGTGTCTCGCATTATATGCACATGTATCCACATTCTTTAGGTTTTTGAGCATGCTACCTCAAGGAGAAGACATTCTATCTATTCTATTTCTTCTCCAAATGTATGACTATCTTTTAAGAGAAAAAGAATGGCAGTGGTTAATTACTTAAGCTGTCTTTATATAAAAAATTATCCGCTTGTGTTGCAGGTAGTAGCAAGATACTGTAAAGTAAACTACAAGAGTAAAGTTCTAATTTCTTGCTTTATTGTTACAGGTGATATGCAGAGTTTTTCTTACACTGGGCCAGAATTGCAGTACATCTATTTTGTTCATTCTCTGTGCATGTTAGGAAGATTATTGATCTATAAGCAAGGCCAGAATCTCTTTCCAGTACAGCTGAAAAATAAAAAAGGTAAGGGGAGAGTTGAGGAAAATGAAACCTGTTGAGAAACACTATATCCATACTTGGTATCTATTCATATATTTTCACTGCAATATTGTGGATATTGAAGAACAACACTTTGTTCACCAATTCTGGGCCTGGAAACTTCCTTAAAGATGGTGTGTGTATATACCTATATATATCTATTTATGAGCATCTACGCAGTTTTTCATTCTTTCATCTATGTGGTTGAATGGATCGCTTATGTATTTTACTTTTAGTATAATTATTTCATGTTGAAGGACAGTTGGATCAGTGTGTAAGTGATTCAGTTTTTCTAGGTGTGAGTAATAGCTTCTTTCAAGCCAATTGATGCAATTGGTTGGAAGAGAGACATATCTAGGGACCCCAACTGGTTTTCAGGTGTGAAAGAAAAATCAGTATTTCAAGCTAATTGCAAATTGGAAACAAGTGCTCTGAGTTTAAGCTATTAATTAAGATCAAATAAAAGTAAAGGAAAAGTTCCATACCTGTGGAACAGAGGTGTTAGTAGGGACACAAGAAATAAGATGGAAAAGGTCTTGGACATCCAAAGCAATCTACATTGAGCAGGATTGGCAGATGGAAGTGTGTGAGGGCAACTGTAGCATTTCATTGCTTTTGTGTCTCTATTAATTCAATGTAGATTTCCAGGCATTACTGGATACTAGTTCTGTGATTTGAACTTTTGTCCCTGTGGTAAGAGGATCAAGATTTGATAGATCCAGTGTAGGGCAGTTGTGAGTAAGAAACATCTACTAACAAAGTGCTTTTGTCATTTATGCATTACCTATATAACACCCTTCCAGCAGAAGTCTAAGGGTGGTGGTTGCTTTGTTCTTTTCCTTACAAATGCAACATTTCTCACAAATGTTCTCTCTCTTACAAATGCCATTTCTCTTCTTAATAGTGTCCTTCTCAGCTTCATAGATGGCAACTCTTTCCTCACAAATTGTCTGATTTATTAAGATAATTACATTAAACTGTCAGCAATTGTTCCTATCTTGCATTTAGCTACATTTCTTCATTTTGTTTCAGATCTGAGAAAGAGTTGTCTGACAGCCTCTCCCTTTTCCAGTAGTTTCACTTTATCTAATAGTAAGACAATGCTTTTTTTCTATAGCCACGTATATTCAGTATTTTCAAATGTTAGCTGCCATTTGTTGCAGTGTAAAATTTCAATTGGCTAAATTGAGAGCAAAATCAAGTTGATCATGAAATACCTTAGTAGAGTCCCAAGGACATGCATATCCTTTGCTTTATTGCTTGTACATGGTTGATTTCCTCTATACAGCAAAGCATTCTCTACATATATTTAGAAAATCCATTTTTTATTTGGAAAAATTAAAGTTGTACTTTAATTTGCAAAGTACTTTCCTTTTTTTTTTTTTTTTTAATAGATAGTGTATCCGTAACTGATGTGTTGGTATTATTTACTCAGCTTATTTATTACTCTCCAAGTTACCCAAAGACAGCTTTGGCAGCACATTCAGGTAAATGCTTTTTTTTCCTTATACGTTAATATATTTAGTTATAATGAGGCATATGATAACTTCTTTTGCAACTTTTAATTTACGTCTGTTATTTGTACAGTTTCTCTCTTCCCTTCTGCCCTTACCCTTTATTCCTCCCTCCATGTTAAATCAGGACGTAACAAAATTAATAATTCAGAAGCAACTACATAAATTTTATAGAGATATTTGTGTAAGTTAAAATATAAATACATATTTCTTGTGTTCACCAGACAATTATTCTCCAGAAAGTCTTGTTATGGAGATTCTGCAAGTTTTTTGTGATCAAACAGGATGTGCTGCTGAATGTTTGTATACAGACACAGTGATAGATGCCCTACTTCATCCTGTTCAAAGTTTGCTGACTGGCACAGAGGTTTGTAATAATCTTCCAAATGATTTTTACATGCATAGAATGTTGTAACTTTTGTGTATTTTCTATGTATAAGGTTTATTTACTCAAATAATATGGTAGCTTCTGTGGTATTTTTTACATTAGCTCTTATATTGTGCATTGACTAGTTTAGTCTGTTACTGTGATTGGTGTGACATGGAAGTCTTGTGAATAGTAGCAAGACTTGTACTGTAGTGAGACTGTTTCCATGGGGAAAAAATACACTGCTTAACTTTTTTGACTGGTTTTGCCTTTTTTCTGATGTCATTTGGATATTTCTTGGATGAATATTTGCTTTACCCTCTATTTGAAAGGCAACCTACTTTTATTTTTAAATTCAGTTGGCAACTTGGAAGTTAGGTATTCTCAATAATGAATATAATGAAATACATAATTCTCCATGGGAAGCTACTGTTTTCTGAATCGATAAAAGAAAAAGGGCTGGTGGGTTTATTTCGTTATTTTATTTTAAACATTATAAGGATTATGAAAATATTGGGAATTAATGCTCTTTGTGATGAAGATTTCTGTGTGATGACATTTGAACACAGGCTGTTAACTTACTGTGTTTAAGCTAATAAGAAATCATCAGAAAGGTGACTTTCAGATTCTGCATACCCAAGACAGACTTGAAAAAACAGCTTCCACAAAAATAATGAATTTTTTTTTCCTTTTCCAAACAGGTGTATATAAACTGTCTTGAAACCACTTTACTTGACGTAGCTGATATTTTGGCAAGGATTGCTGCTTCAGAAGATGGTCTTTCTCTTCTTTTGTACGGAGAAAATGAAAAAAATGCCAAAGGCAGGTAAGAGTGCATTAATGAATGGCATTAGTGAGCACTTCAATGAATTACATTGTTCTTATGAGACTCATTTTCTCTTCTTTCATTTATCTATAATGCGGTACATTCTGGTTTTGTTTGGAATAAAATATCTGATTATAAATTAAAGTAGTAAGTGTTTTAGAGAATGTATTAGGGAGATATTTATGTGTAGAACCAGGTGAAATGACAATATAAAGAAATACTTATAATTAGGGAGATTTTCATGTTTTCTTTTTCTAATTCATGTGAGAGCTTTCCTTTGTCTGAATATAGTTCCATTATGTTCATAGTGTTACCATTCAGACCAAAGGCCTCTCTTCTTCATTTTTCTTTGGTTTTAGAATAAATAGTAAAATCAACCAAATTTATTGAAAGAATATATTTAATGTAGCATTCACATTTCAATACATCTAGTAGAAACAGATCTTGTACAAGAAGCTACCATGTGTAACACTGTACCTAATTTAGGCTCCCTGTGTGGTAGAATATAGTTAGCTGATGCTAACACTTGTAACAGCAGTCAAACTGAGATGAGCCTTCGAAAAAAGCTAAGCTGAAGGTCTAGAAAATGTTTGGAATGTATGTCTTCTAAGTGGAGAAATCTCAGAATTGCCTATGTTTTTAAGGAGAGTGGAAGTAAAAGTTACTTTTTTGGAGAAAGAGTTGTCCTTGTCATTACGAATCTAGAATATTTCAGAAGGATATCTGGATAGGGAAAATAACAAGAACAAATTTTACCTTATACTGATATCCTTAACAGTGATAAAGCAGAAGCGAAAATGATTGCCTGGTTACTCTTCCCAACTGGACTTCTATAAAACATAGAGTCTGTGTAGTTCATGGTCATGTGGGCTGCCTGCAAAGTGGTGGATATACTTTTGCATTGCATAGATATATTTGCAAGAGTAAAATCACTTGTACATTTCTTCTGACTGATATTACACGTTATAATATAGTTTGTCCCTCCATAGTGGGTCATAGTCTCTTTCCAAAGTTTCTTTTCTCCTAAAAAACATTAAGTAAGTTTAGTCAGAGGATTTGCTTCAAGGTTTATTATTTACTACAGAACAAAATTTTAAAAGTGTTATTTTATTTCTAGTCTTACAGCTGCCCATGTAATTGTTCAGTTCACAAAGAAACTTCTTCATGACGATGTTTCTCTCTTGTCTGGATCTGAGCTCATGCCAGTTGTTAAAGGAGCTTTCATTTTTGTATGCCGTCAAATGTACAGGACTTGTGAAGGCCTACAGATGCTAATTCCTTATGGCTTGCATGAATCTATTGCAGAGGCCTGGAGAAAGGTAAATCTTGCTTTTGGATTGGGAAAAATCCTACTGTGAGAGGTTCAGCCTGTGTAATAGTTGTTCTTATGGATTGATTATATTTAAGTAGTGAAGTAGTGCTTGAAAATGTACAAGTAAAGTTCTGCTTGCAAATTTTACTTCTGAATGTGAACCTAGAAGTTTAATTTGAGACTTCTATGCCTAAGATTAAAACAGGAACTCTTGATGCATTGATAGACCTATCATTCATTGTTCTTGATGGTAGAAGCCACTTCATGTCATGTTAACCACTGTCTACCACAGATCTTGTATTCACTCTTGGTTTGGAATATTTTGAAAGAAAAGACTCCTAAGATGTCCTTTAATAATTTTTAGTTAAGCTGGTTTGTCTCGGAAAGAAATACAGAAAAAAAAAAGAAGACATTTAACATTTGTTAAATCATGAGGTGACATTGAAATATTCTCAAGAGACCATAATGAGAAGTGCCAGGCAGGAGTTTTTGTCACAGGCAGACTGTTAAAAGCTTTTGATGGGCATTTCCAGTTACTTCCTCTAAAACACCACAGCGTTTACACATGTACAAAAGACTTCTTTCCACATTAAAATCCCTTATTATGGTATAGAACATAATTTAGACAAATTGTCTTGACATGTACAAGATATGTAGACTGAATATGTTGAATGAAAACAAAGTTTAAGTAACAAAATGTTTTTTCACATCACTGTAGTAGTCAAATATAAACTGAAGTAGAATCAACATATTCTTGACTTCAAGAATCAACAAGTTACTACAGGAAAGTCAACTCCATCATCTTATTACTTTTTAAATTTTTTTCAATTATTGTGAACTTTTAAACACCTGAAGTTTATAAAATGTCCTACCATTTATAGTGTAGCAAAAATGGTGTAGTATGGTAGACTATTTCCTAGCAGTAGTGTCAATTTTTTAGTGAATGGACTGGTAATTCATATCCTTTTCTTTTACATGTCTCCTGAAGTTTTAAGACTGATGGAGAAAGAAATTCTTTTTTTTATTTGGCAGATTCTGATGAATTTCTGAGACAGAATTTATAGGCATGATAATAATAGGGGAACACCAGATCCAATACAACTGACTAGAGTTTAATAGAGGAATGTTTTGTTGATTTAGTACATCACATGTATAAGGCAGTAAATTAATAATTTCTCACTTTTATTTTAATGGTGTAATTTGCTTTTTATCCCATAAACAAAAAAACTTACATAATTAATTTTAAATATGCAGTCTTTCATACCAGTTATTTTCAAATATAATTTAAATGATAAGCTCAATCAAATATGAAAACATGTATATATTTTTGTTTGTAGCTCTAATCACATCCATACCAATATAGAGAAAGTTATACAATTAATAAATAAATAAAATAATACTTAAAATACTTAAAAATACTTAGTATTGTGTTGTTGACTCTGGAGGCTGTTATTTCCATTACCTGTGACAGAAATGGAGTTAAGAGCTGTGTTACAATTTTCCCTTTTTTCCCTTTTTTCCCTTTTTTCCTTTTTTTCCTTTTTTTCTTTTAAATGCCAGTTTTATTTGAGAATTCTAATAAAAAAAATAAAATGAAATAGCTTTAAAATTGTTTATACCCAAACAAGTATAAAAAAAAGCTTTCCTGGAATTAAAAAAAAAAAAAAAAGTAGTGGAATAGTGCATTCTGTGCTAAAGACTAGACTCCAACCTGATCACTGTGTTTTTTTCTTTTGTATATAAAAAGAGAGTGAACAAAATCTGAAGTTTAAAAATGGTGTAAATAAACAATAGGGAGCTATTTATTTATTTTTCCTTTTACAGACAAGTTTGCTTTCAGAAAGAGTACCTACTCCTGTAACTGATGCAGACTCCATTTCATCAATAAGTCAAGAATCAAAAAACAGGTAACTTGGTACTTAATTTATGCATGTGTATAAGTGTGAACGCTGCTACTTTAACCATAATTGAGACCTCTTGTAACCCTGTGACTTTGTTGTAGTCCAGCACAGCTGGAAACTAAATACCACACAGTCTCTTGCATCCCAATGGGGTGGGGAGAAGAATCAGGAAAAAAAAAAAAAGGGTTGAGATATGAACAGTCCAATAATTGAAGCAAAGTAAAATATAGTAATACTAATAGTAGTACTACTACTAATGGTAATAATAACATTAACTGTAATGCAAAGGAGAGAGAAAGAAGTAACACACAGGAGAAACTACTGAGACAACTCAATTGCACTGACGGATGCCCAGCTCATCCCTCAACAGTTTCTGGCCAACTCCCTGCAGTTTATATACTGAGCATGACTTCCCATGCTGTGGAATATCCCTTTGGCCAGTTTGTTTCAGCTGTCCCAGATGTGCTCTCTCATGGCTTCTTGTGCACCTGCTCACTTGCAGAGCATGGGAAACTGGAAAGTTCTTGATTTGAATAAGCATTACTTGGCAGCAACTAAAGCATCAGTGTGTTACCAACATTATTCTCATCCTAAACCCAAAACATACTGCACTATACTGGCTACTTAGAGGAAAACGTACTCTGTCCCAGCCAAACCCAGCACTGTCTTTTTGCCAAAAGGATAGTGGTAGGTAGAGAAACTATCCCAGCAAAGATCTCAGTAGAGCTACAAAATTCTTCCTCACCTTTCAGAACTTTCATGGTTTAGAGAGTGGTGTCTAATCTATGTAAAATTGACTTATAGTTCATTCTCTCTGAACTATAGAATTTGGTTTGAGGAAAATATGAATTGGAAAGCACAGAACAAAATAGCTGTCTTCTTATCTTATGCCTTTGATGTAGTACTAATTTAAAATGCTCTTCTGCTGAATCATATTTATACCTTCAAAATATTATGTAGCAAGATTGGCAGCATTTTGACTGAAAGCCTAACACATACTAAGTGAAAGGTGTCCTTCCTTTTATACTGAAACTTAAGGTCCCTTTACAGAAGTTTGTATTCATTAAGATGAGAAATACACAAATATTTGTGAATCTGAAAATTCAGGGCAATGTTGATTTTCCATTTACTGCTCTTAGCATGTGAAGCTATTTTGTAAATATAGCACCATTTCTTCATAATTCTGTGCTAATTTCTTGCAGGAACCTTTAGCTCCTCAAATACAAGTTCCTCATAGTGTTTTTACATTGTGGAGATATTTGGTGCCTGTTTTGCTGACATGTAAATGCCATGTTAATATGTTAAGACTGTATAGAATCAAATTGTAAGTCATACATATGTTTAAGGACAGCAAAGGTCTTTTGGGTTCCCCGTTACATCATCTTTCTCTTCTGTTTTCCTACCTAACCTTAGTTTTGCCATGCTGAGTTTGAATGTTCACCCAAAATGAAGTCTAGTGTTTTATCATTTTCCCAAATCCTTTTTTAAGCTATCATAAACTTATAAATTAAGCATAGAGTCCAATGAGTAAAGTACTGTTGTTTTTCAGATTTAGAAATTGTACTTTTTCCTTTTTTCCCATGCTTTTTTACATGTAATTTTTAATTACTATTTTGTTATTCTTGCAGTTTGCTATGGGAAGAGACTTTGTTAGATGCCTTGCTAAATTTTTCTACTACACCCAAAGGATTATTTCTACTTCATAGTACAGGTGCCATGAATGACTGCGTGGACTTTATGGTTAACAGTTTATCAAAAAAAATCCAGGTAAGCATTGCAGTCTGTACAGTTTACTTTTTACTGTAAGGTTTAAAATGCTAGGAAAAATATTTTTTTTCTTTTCTTCTAAGTGCAATTTTTTTTAGATGATAGTGGTACATTAGGTTGGAATCTAAACATGCTAGACAATGCTTGAAATATAACAAAAAATCAGATAATATGCATTTTTAAGACAATAAAGGTAATGCCACAGGCATCCTACTGACTGTTTACAAAACCATTATAATACTAATGGTTTTATTTGCTCATATAGCATGTTTCAACCACAGTATTTTGTATTTAAATTTTTAGAAGATACTTGATAAAGGTGTTTCGTTTGGAATCTGAGCCTGGTAAGTCTGGAGAGGATGTCTATGAACTGTTCAAGTCTAAACATAAAGTGGATTAAATTCTGTAAACAAGTATAAGAAAGATCAATATTTAAGAAATCATTTGAGAATTTCATGCCTTCTGAATAACTTAACACTGCACTTTTATACTTCTTATTGACAGACAAATGAATATGAAGACTTTGGTAATAGAATCATTGTTACACAAATGGCAACAACACCAATGGCTGCAGTAGCTCTGCAGAATTCAGGTAAATTGAAGAATAATGTTTTTGTGAACAGTTACATGCAGCAGTCTTGTGTTTTAGAAAAAGACAGTGAGAAAGATATTAAAAAAAGGTCAGCTATGTAAAATAATTACACAGTATTAACAAAGAGTCTTAAATTTCTCTTAATTTCTTTTTGATGAAAATTAATTCTCCTCAGCTTTCAAGTCATCCATTAATCTTGATGTAGAATTTTTTAGGGTTTGTTTTATTTTTTCTTCTGATACTATGAAAAATCTTTACTTTACTGGTTTGGATTTCCATAAATTTCCTGTATGTGTATGAAAACATTTGTACTGTTTAAAAATAAGTTTTCAGGTGCTTTTTACTGATCTGAAGCCCAGAATTAATAACTGTTGATGTGTGTAATTTGTCTGTACATTTTCATGGTTACTGACTACTCAGAGGGTGAGGAACTGCAAAGGCCCCAATGTAATTGGTGCAGTTGTACATTAGTGAGATGTAGATGAGGTTGTACTACAAGAATTGCCAATTCAGACAAAGTGCCTTCAGAGTTAATCTCAGATAACCCAACTGTTACCATATTATCAACAGTCTTGGTAGTCATTATAGTAAAACTAGAATCTCATCAATAAAATAGAGGTAATGTCTTTAGTTGCCAAGGAAGTCCATGAGGTACAAAAGTTGCAAATCGTCTCTCTGAATATCTAGAAGTAGCTGGTGTTGACTGAAAGACTGTCAGAAAGGCAGGCAAATCCTGCCAGTCAAGAAAATTGATTGTTAGTTACTATTTATGCCTCTGGGATTTTTCAGAAAGCAGGGAGCAGATCTACTGAGGAGTTACCCATCTGTCCTGTTGTAAGGTTTTCAGCCAAATTGCTTCTTATGGCCCTTTTATGCCCTGTGGCATCAGAGACAAATGATATACCAAAAATAATCAGCATTGATTTTCAACCCTCACAGCTTGTGTAATGTATATAAAGTTTCTATTAAGCCTATAACTTACATTTGAAGATTTCAGAGTTAGATGGCTCTTTCCTCTTCTATTTAAATATTTAACATTTTAAATTTAAACAATTTAAATTCAGCTAGTAGTGCTTCTCTTAAAGTTTTTTTTTTTTTTTAGTTCTTTTCACTGTGGTATGTTTTAATTTATTAATGAGTTGTAGTGAATCTGTATTTTTAGAACCATAGCGACAATAGCTCAGCCTTGATCTGTTGCAGTTAACTTTTTAAAGAAGATCAGAAGCTCATTTGCTTAGAAGAGATATGATTATAATTCTACTCTAGTGTAATAGTCTTTAGAAACCATTGCTGCAGACTGTAGATGGAACATAAGCAGACTGCTCTAGAAAGGTAATTTTTACTAAAGGATTGAGAATAACAGGGATAGTAACCCTCAGGCAATCTGTGATGTGAAATTTCAGCCTTCAGTATAGAGAATTTTGAGAATCTTCATTAGAATTATGATGTAAAATATTTTGAATATGAAACTCATTATTAGAACATTTGTTTTAGGCTTTATAAAGGCACTTGTAACTGAATTATGGGCTCTTTTGGAGTGTGGAAAAGATGATTTGAGAATAACCCAACCCAAATCTACTCCAGTTGACCCTATTGACCAAAGCTGTCAGAAGGTAAGACATTATTTAATCTTATGGTTTTGTCTGGAAAGAAACAGTACCATGGTTCAGATAGGATGATACATACCTTTCTATACATTTTTATTGCAATCATACCTGATGCTTGGCACATGTGTCAAAATTGGTATAATACACTAGTTAAATGATAACTGATAAAAGATTATTGTGTTGCATGGCAGTTCACAATGCTAAGGATTAACTATGAAATAATGAGTAACAATCATGACAAAACTAAGTCTTAAATGCTGGGCCATCAGTTTATGTCCAGATTATTGTAATAAGATCAGGAAGAGCAATGTGTTTTAGAGTATTCTGTGTCTCTAAATTTTAGAATTATGTGGTAATGAATACTGTAATTTTCAAAATTGCTTGTACAACTTGATAGATCATAGATATTTCAGACACTGCTGCCCTTTTAGATTGCATAGATGCTTACCAGGATATGCAGTCTTATTTTGGGCAGGTCTATTTATGTCAAGTTCAGCCTGTAAAGGATAAGAACAAAGTTAATGTAAATGGCAAATTACTAACACTTACTTGGTTGCACTTAACTGATTAATGTTCCCTGTTGTCCCTCCTTTTTTACTGTCTCTAGTCTTTTTTATTTCTGGTAAACTTGCTCACTTACCCAGCAGTTTTTGAGCTCCTGAGTAAACGAGATATACCAAATAAACCCATGTATTCATTCCGTGAAGTACCCACAGATATAATTGTAAGTATTTTGAAAGGAAAATACTTCTGTTAAGATGTTTCTTCCTGAGAAAATGTTATTGCTATAAAAGACTAAGTTTTTTTCTAATTGAAAGATTTTGAAGTTTTCTGCATTTTGTGTTATATACAGCATGAGGGCAGTATATGCACATATCACTTCATATTAACCTAAATTTTCATTTTGAAATCTTGACGGTAATATAAAATTTGATGCCTAACTTAGAGATCATCTTTCCTGATTTGTGTTAGAATTATGTTTTTTCATGGGAAAAAAGTAACATACAGAAACACATTTGTATGTGCATACAGTTACATACTGGAAAATGTTGGTAAGTACATATACTTGTGTTTTATACAGCATTGCCCTATCACGCTGTCTGTGGATTTAAACAGAATAAAAGAAAAAAAAAACCAAACAAACCAACAAAATGAAAACACAAAATCCCCGTACCTCAGGCTATTTTTTTTAATAGGATACGTGATTCACACAAAGGAAAAAATCAGTAATGGAAAAGCTACTGATTAGGACATACTTCAGAAAAACAGCTTCACCATTTTTGTATTTAGTATTATTTTGTATTCAATCACCCAACTGTAGTCAATTATGGCTTTTTACTCATCTACAAAGCACAGACAAGTAATTTGTGACCTTGTGTGGCAATTAAAATCAGATTTTTTTTCTAATGAGTTAGCACTTTAAATTGCTGTTATGTTGAAGTGTTTTTTTAGCACAGGCTCTGGATTGGTGATAGCTTACGTTGTTTAGACAAAATTTATCATAATAGTGTATGAATAGTGTTTGGAAGGGATTTTTGAGTTCTTTTTTGCAATACTGTTTTGATGATTTCAGGAGGAAATTGCATGATAAATTTCATTTTTCCAATCTGCTCTATATTTGTGGGTTCACTGATGGATAGTTTTGTTCCGTTATCAAGTTTTTTAAGGCACTGCGAGCAAGGAAGATAGACATATGCTGAAGATAAATTGTGGTAGATCTCAAGAATGATTTTTGTAACTTTTGAGAGCTTGTTTTAGCTTTTGAGGCACTTCAGTATTTTTATGAAGTTCTCTAGTTTCTAGAAAAGCCAATACTGGTACAATTGTGCAAAGTTCCCTGAGCAGATAAAGATGTTTTGGATGAGGCTTGTCTCACTTAACTACTGTGCAGAAGTGGGTTTTGTAAGCCTAGACATCCAAAATTGGATAGAGATATGTCTAGCTGTGTAAGACAGGCATCCAAGATTATGTAGTTAACAGAAAGGAAATAGTCAGATCCTTTACTGTTAATTTAACATATAATGGCTGAGTCTAGGTACTCAGAAAACTTCTGAAGTTAAGCTGGGATATGGATTTGTTATAACCATGTCTTTGGGCAGTGATTGCAGAAAGCAAAAGACAGAAGATTTTGACCTGATGTAACTACAGAAAGCAAAGTAAAAACAATTTCAGTGCCACTAGAAGATTTGATTGGAAGACCCAGCTACTTTGTGTGCCTTATTTTTTCTCTGTTTCTGTGTCACATTGCCACATAATCTGACTTGTTTATGCTAAACTATGTTTGCTAATGCACAGAACTTACTTATTTTTGTACATTTATTTCTTGAATACCCAGGATTTAAACATTTTTACCTCCTTTGTATTTTTGTCTGACTAGCTGCATCGACTGAACAGATTGTCAGTTGACTTTTACTACTTTAAGCTGTAGACTAATCAGGTTTTTATTTTGTGCCCTTTTGAAATTTTTTCTTAATACATGCAAGATTTCTCTTTCCTGTGTTTGGCATGTAAAATTATTTTAGAAAATGAAACACGTAAATGAGGCTTCTTGTCCCTGCCTGCACTCTTTGAGGGTTTCTGCAGTACATATATTCAGGGGAATCTAGTTTAGATAGTGCCCTCTAGATCTGTAGCTTTGAAAGTCATTAAAACAGGTAATTTTCTTCAGTGATTCTGGAGAATCTTAGATGGTTTGTCCCAGGTATTCAAAGTAGATGACGTCTGACCATAATATTTAAGCTGAGCTCTGTAGTTGGGCAATGCAGATCTGTCTGCACGTTGTTGGGATGTAATCTTGTGTCAAAACTTGTTCATTATCTTCCTTCTTAAAATCCTAAATCAGAGCTTGGTCTCCTTTCTCAGTAGTTCTCTCACTGTGCCTGCTCTTTGCATGCTTTTGCAGCTCCAAGCTTTGATTTGTAAATGAGAGGAAGTTGTTACCAGAGAAACATCCCTTAGCATTTAGCTCTTTTAATGTACCAATATCTAAAAAAAAAAAAACAAAAAACAATAAATCCCATACAAATCCATTGCTTGCAATATCAATTTTATGAACAGCCTTGAGGTCCAAGTTGAGTTTTTTAATTGAGAATTTGATTGTGAATCAATCTATGTGGAAAAAGCTGTCTCCCCCACAGCCCCAAAAATCTAATAGGAAAAATATGCATTCACTGTATTTTAAATGAGAATGCATTTTATGAAGACAGTTTACTTTGAAAAGTTCTAGACTTTTTTTCTACTACTGTGAGTTTTACTCATGATTTTTACTTTTCTCCGTTAAAAACCAGAGCTTTGTTGATTTTGTGAAAGTACGGGTCTCAACTTTCCCCTCAAATCCTAATTGATCTAATTAGGTGAATAATAACTCCCTCTGCTGTCTGTGAAACGTCTTACTTCTTAAATGTGGAGAAAATCAAACTTTGTATTTAGTAGTGATTAAATAAAGCTCATAAGGATTTTGTAATCTGTTTCCTCTGACCGTAGCACAGCAATCTGTCTCTGAGATGATAACATCACTGAATGTTTTTGGTCATTCCTATTTTTTTAATGAAAATGTTTCTTCAGAAGCAGTTTGCTTATGCAGTGAACCAGAGGGGAAGATAATTAGATTAGATTTGTGGAAGAAGTGGGAAGCAGCCACAGGTCATTGTCTGTTACATGAGATGCTCTAAGATAAAAGGTGTAAGTCTCAACATCTGAGCCAAGCCTTGCTAAACTGAGAATAAATGGCTGTGACTTGAAACATGTACTACTAACCAGTGTGAGAAAGGGTTGTTATACTACAGGATTGCTGTTCTCTTCATTGAAATAGACATGTACAGATTTCAAACATACAAAAAAGAATTTAATTCTTTTTTTGTGGTTTAATACCAAAGAAGAACTAGGATAGTTGATATGCAAGGATCTTTTTGTATGTTTATATTTTTAACATATTTTTTTTCCCTAACCTTCAACATGATTTCTTTTTGCCATTGACTTTTGGGTGGAAAACATCTCTTGTTACAGAAATAATTTCAGTGTGTGTTTTAATAATAGCTTTCATTCATTCATAGTAAATATCCATATGAAACTATGATATGCATAAACTACAAAAGAATACATGGTTTTCTACATTTCTCTTCCTTTGGCAGGATATCATTGACAGGCTTATAATTTTGAACTCAGAAGCTAAAATTCATTCCTTATTCAATTATGAACAATCCCATATATTTGGTCTGAGGTAAGATGCATGTTTTTTATTCTCTGGTCACATTAACTAAATAGGATATAACGTGCATGGATGTGTTATTTCTGATGAGATAACATTGTTTGGGTTTTATTATGTATGAAGGTGAAATTCCCCCCCTTTTTAGCATAAGGAGATTAAATGAAAAATGGCCTACAAAATGAGAACAGTGTTGAATCTAATCTTATTATCTGTAAATGGATATATTGTAATATGAGAAGCAGTGATAGAAATTGCATCTTATTTTGCCTGTTTGACTGTAAAAAACAAGTTGCACATCCACCGTACACCAAAATATTAAATTATTTTTACTATGTTTATGTCAGTTTGGTTTATGTATTCTCCCTGTACTTAAAATTGTTTTCTTAAGTATTTGTTTAATTATCACCAATTTCACAAAAACTTAGTTTGAGAAGAGTAGCATTTGATTCCAAATATTTCTACAACCTGAAGGTACACTTAAAAGATGCTCACACTGTTATGCTCATGTTTTGTAATATTGTAATTTGTAAAAAGTGCTTTATATTTTTAATGTAGAAATTAGTTTCTGTATTTTTATTCTGTTTTTCAAGGATGGATATATAAATCCTTGAATTCACATTTTTGTTATGAACTTATTTTGTGCAGTTGAAATAAAAGATCTATTGTGTAGGCCTTCATAATATGGAAAACGTTGATAACCTTGCTTGAGCAAGATATAGCCCAATAGATTAAGCTTTGTAACATTACCTTTTTGCAGCCATATTTGTACTTTGATATCACAGTAAAATTATTTCATACTATGTATGAATAACCGTAAGATATCAATTTGTTGATAAGGATGAGCATGGAGATGAACAGTGGCAGAGATTGGAATTGGGAGATACATGATTATGACATATAAATCAGAAGTTATAAATGCTGCTTTGGAGGAAATCACTAGTTTATGTAGGAATGAGATGTCTTAAGATGAAATATGAAAAATAAAATATTTTTCTTCATTTATGATTAGACAGACTCCATAGAAAACTTGACAGAACTTCCATTGATTTAATTAGGATCAAGAGAAAATGAGGTGGTTTACAGTTTAGAATAAAGGTTGGCTGGTCACTGGAACAGGCTCCCAAGGAAGGTGGTCACAGCACTGAGCCTGACAGAGCTCAAAAAAGCATTTGGACAATGCTCTCAGCCTGTGGTGGGATTCTTGGTGTGTCTTGCGCAGGAACAGGAGTTGGACTCGATCCTGATGAGGCCCTTCTAAATCAGGATTTACGGTGTTAAGACTTATTTAGATTATTAAGACTTGCTAGAAACCGTAGCCTGTATTATCTGAATGTGGGAGGCATAAAATTAATTTTAAAATTCCATTATCTTTTCTGTAAATGCTACTGACTGCAGACATCCATGTTCTGTAAAATGAACCTTGCCTTGTGTAGTTGGTTTGCTCTGTGACCAAATTCCATCAAGAGTTCTAAGTTCAGCAGCAGTTAGATCAAATAATATTAGATGCCTAACAGATCTGGAAATGTGGAAATGGGAGCAAAAGATCTACATTTCTCTTTGCTGTTATGTAGAAATAAAATGTTTGGGTGTTTGTGATAATCGCACTTTTGAAAAACAGTATGATTTTGTGAAGAGTTTGTCTAGAAACATTTCTGCTAGACTTAATACCAGTAGTACAGCCAAAGCCACGTTATTTTCACTGTTCACAGATCTACACAGCTATACACTCTATATTTGTGCATGTGGCTCACCCAGCGCTTAGTGCTGGACTTCAGATCTGTTTAACTTACAGGTTATACTGTAAAGTTCTGCTTTTGTTGTTTGAAACAGTTACACATTTACTTACTTGAATGTTAAACGACTTCTGCAATTTAGAACTAAGTTTTCTTTCATGTGTATACTGAGCTTCAGTGTCTTAAATTATTCTGGTTATTAGCTCTATAATTGCATATAAAAACTTGTAATGCATAGGTATTTCTACAGTCTGTTTAATCCAAAATGCACAGATGTATATATTTATGTTTGTAGTGTTATTATTGCATTCTCTGGTGGATAGTTTTCTTCATTTTGAATGAGTGTGAATTCTGAATTTTAATTTTGAAGGACAGACTGGTAGATGCTCATCTGTCAGCTTTCCTTTTCGGCCTTAAGCACTCTGTAAAGTGGTGTGCATGGAGTAGAAATCAAAGGGAAAACACAGAGAAGATAGATATGGTGTGCATTGCCAGTATCTCTTAGTCCCTGAAGAGTACTCCCTATGTTGCATTCATACAGATTAGGGCCTGTGTGGTCAAGGGTGAAACAGTTCCACAGCAAGCTTTAGCTAAGATCAACTCTGTGCTTTCTTTGGTTTTCTTGTTTTGTTTGGTTTGGTTTTTCTTTCTTTCTTTTTTTTAAATTTTTTTAATTTGTTAATTTGTTTGTTTTTAGTTTTGTTTGTGTGGGGTTTTTTTTGTTTTTCTTGGGAGTATCTAGGCCTAGGATGGTTCTTCAGTAGTTTTACAGACAGTCATCTGGTATTCCATTAACTGTGTGTTTCTGTGATAAGATATGCTCATTTGAAGGTCCTTTTAAGCAAATTGGAAAAAAAACCCCGTATTATTATCATTATAAAGTATTTATTAAAGGAAAACCTTAGGCAAGAATTGGGAGATAAGCATAGATATGTGCAAGTGTATAGACAATTATATAATTATATATATACTTGCACATATATAATAATATATATGTAATATATATGCACATATATATAATTGTATACTGTATATTTATAGAGAGAGAGAGTATAATTTGTGTATAGAAAGATTTTCAAACTGTCAGTTCAGCTTTCAGCTTCAAAGCAGATTTAGACTTATTTAGAATCTAGAAGTCTCCCAGTTGGCCAATATCAGTTGATAAAAGAACACTGAAGGCTGTCTCAGGCACTTTTCTACAGGCTGAAAATCTGGATGCACAGGAACTAATGCAGGAATTCTCAGTGGTCTTTCTGTTTTAGAAGGTTCTGAACTTGCCATCAGAGCACAAATCCTAGAGAAAGGAAATTCAAAGCAGTAATTAAAGTAATATTTCTTTTCAACATACCAAACACAGAGTATTTTCTTAATTTAATTATCAGCTTTATTCCTCTGATACAAGTGTACACATCAATCTGGTTTGATAAGATATTGCATATGAGAAACATCAGTTTTCTTTAAATGTGACACTAGAAGTCTTCACCACCTCCCCTTTAAGGCCAAGCTCTTGGAATCTCTGTAACTTTTATTAATAAAGGAATCTTTCAGATTGATGGTTTTATACATTATCAAGGCAACTTGTATAGTATTTCAGTACAGTGAATGCATTCATGACTTTTGAGTTTTTACAGCCTGCCAAGAAAATATATGCATAATATATATATTTTCAAAGTCTTTGCCTAGAGCATTATTCAGGCATTTACATACTGCTGAACCCTCTATTCAGAAAATTAGTTCTCTGTGAATGGTAGTGATACCATTTTGTTAGCTGGATTAAAGTGTGGCAGAGCAAAAATTTGTACTTTTGATAATCAGGTTCCTGTCTCTAAACAGTATCAGTACCCCAGAATAAATTCAAAGATACTCCATTAGTGTTGGCTTGAGTGAAACAACGTTACTGGAATATGCATAGACTCTGGGCAGTGGGAGTGGATAGAGTTGGTTTACAGGCCACTTTGCAAGAACCTATTACTTAATAGAGTACTTTTATAACACACTGTTCCGGGATTTTTTTTTTTTTTTTTTTTTTTTTTGTGATTTTTGGTAAAA